>JAPYYQ010000887.1:0-46134 GCA_030522585.1 Anagyrus pseudococci
TTTGTAACATTCGAAGTATATCCGAGCAATGCTATTTGAATATAGCAATTTTTACAATAGTAGATTGTAATTTTTACTAGAAATTTTTCTCAGTGTACTCTCGGCTTTTACAGCTCTTGCTCTTGTTTTCTTCTCTCCTTCCGCTCGATTTTCTTACCTGCCCCCTTTTTTCCCCTTTTTCTCTTATTTTCTCGGCACTAGCGCAGCGTTAAAATAATGGCGAATACATTTGTACACGGACTCGCGACCGTCGAGTCTTAACACTTTGCGCGCTATGCAGACAATGTCGTATGTTATTCCCTCAACCGAGCGACTTCTTCTTTCGACCATTCAACTCTTGGATAAGAGACAATTGTTTATATACATAGTCTTATCCTCTTCAGTTCAAATCCTTAAAGAATACTTCTAAATGTAATTTTAACTTTACACATTAATATAATAAGGTTATCATTTATACTAATTTAATAAAAGAACAATTCATTCTTTATAGAACATCTTTCATATAGTGCTTGTAATTGTGCATCAAAAAATTAAGAAAATACAATCAACAATTCACGATCCATTAGGTCCATTGATCTTTTTTAAATAAGACCTTTACAATGAATTTGCAAATAATAAGATTTTGAATAAACTACGTTAATGAATAATCCGTGGCTTGTATACAGACCGTGAACTAATGATATATTCTCGAGAAATTACTTATTAAGTCATTGAATAAAAAAATACCATAAATTTCTCAATAAGAGTATTCGTCATAATATCGCATTCAAGATTCTCATAAAAATAACATAGTTCCGAATTATTTTTATCCGCATCTCGTCCGCGACTCTGTGTACACTATATAAGCTGCCAACAAATCCGCGTAATTATCAAATGATTTCATTGAAATAGTTAGCGTCGCCGCGGGCCCCCGATAAATTAATCCGCAACATAACATGCGCCCGCGCGCTCGCGAGAGAGAGAGAGGGAGTCCAGCCGTCAACTTGTTCATTAAACTCGCAAGTCGAGCGTGGCCGTTCGCTGACTCTTAAAAAATTAACCGCTTCGGAAATTCGAGACTGGAATATTGAGTAGCTCGGACTATCGATCGCGGCCGCGCAGGACCCCACGGGAGCAAAGGCAAACTCCGCTCGACCTCCCCCCGTAAAAACAGATCTTCGCCCGCCGCCGACGCTTTCCGCGTTACGCGCCTGAGAGCCTTGGTCCCGCTGCCTCTGCATCCATCATCCCTTACACCACCACAGACGGCCTTAATCTTGCACGAGTCCGGGAAAACGTCTGGCTGAGGAGACATGACCCCATACACTGGTTGCGCCCCATGAGCGACCCACACAGGCCAAACTACAAACTTACTTTCTCCGCAGCTCTGATCAAACTAGTGAAAGAATTAATATCTTCTTGTTGCAGATTGTACATTATCCGAGAAAATCACATCCAGTGCTGATGACGTATTGCCATGCTATTATACGGTAAGTTTTGTTCTTGTTTGTTGGCATTCAAAAAATCTATTACTGTGCTTTGTCCAACCCCTGTAATTCCACAATGAACATTATTATCGTCCTCAATTCCGAAATTGCGCGTGGGGCCGGACCAATGGCAAATCAAGAAATCCATTGACAAAGGAATACCGCCTGAAACACGCGCATATGGTAATTGGCAAGGTATGTACGATAGCTAAAAACAAAGAGCAAAAAAAACGAAAGAGAGAAAACGGGGGAAAATAAACAGACGGGCGCGGGGCTGACATTCTACGTGGGCGGGCGTTTCATTAAGCCTCGGCACTGCAAAATCGCAAGGCACGCGCACGCGCCCGGAGAGAGAAGGATGGGGGGGGCTATGTCTCTATTGTGAGGGAAGAATAGTCGAGGACGGCCGAGTGACATTCGCATCTACTGCCGCTAGTCGCCGAGCCGGCCGCTATTCATCATCCCGAGCTGGACCGTTGCCGGGCTTCTGCTTGCCCGTCGACACTGCTACCTACGATCCCCTTTGACCGCTCTGTCCCGAAGCCAGCTGACGTTGTTGGCCTGTGACTGCCACTCCGAGCGATTTTCGCGTTTGAATTGACGCTACTCTCCCTCTCTCTTTCTCGATACGTCCCGCTACTACAGAACTATTCCCATCAGCTTCCGTTTTGAACTTTAGCCTTCGCGCTGTCTCGGGCACGAGCTTTTCTATGATAAAGTTAAGAGGCGCTCGGATATTCCGATGTAATTCAGTTACTCGCGACGTCAGGCTTCACTACACGTTAAGATTCTTAAAACTGCAGGGATATTCGTATAGAGTGACTATCCAAGTCGAGAGTATGCAGAGAGCAGGAGATTGTCTGTTGATGCTATTAGAAATAAACAGAGAGGCTCGAAAGCTCTGGGCAAGATTCGAAATTAATAGACGATCGGCAGAGATTAATGCTGTCGCGTAGTATCTGATAAGCTCGCATCGTCACGGGCCGGGCAAACATCGATCCGGTTGTCCAATATTAGCCGACGAAGCAGCAGCAGGGCCTTGCGTCCATCCTAGCCGAACGAAAGTCCAACAATGTCCGGCTACAGGCTGGAAGCTCGCTCGCAGCAGCAGCCTGCGAAATCTCGAGCAGGCTAGCAGGCAATTTTGCCGGCGCCAGGCCAATTTTCGAGCGGAGCCGTGTACGTAGTCAGGGGCAAAAAGCACGCCGAAACAATCGGGCCGTAGTAACGACGGCCGAGGCGTCCCCGCGCTATTACCCTCTTGAATGGGACAATTTTGCCCTCCCCCGGCTCGCCTCTCCCTTCCAGCCAGCTTCCATGCTCCGGCCGCCGCTGCTTCCCCCTTCGCCGACGACGACGACGCTTATATGCGTATGCATGAGGCAGGGCGCTAGGCGCGCATAGCAGCTACGACCGGCTACACACCTAGCCGTCTCGCGCCCGCTCGTTCCGCGATCTCTCCGGGGATGTATTTATGGAACGCGCGCGCGTCTCGAAGAAAAGGTTCAACGAACCCCTCCGGCGGTCCCCCTCTCGCTTACTCCGCTCCTACCCCGGATACGCGAGGCCCTTGCGCCAGCTACTGACGCCATCCCCTAGTTGCACTTAAGCGCGTATCTCCCTCTCTCGGCTTGCGACGTTTTTCCAGGTTGAGCCGAACCTAGGGGGGCTCGGAATCGCCGGCTCGCCGGAAGTGCGGGGACCTTCTGGCTCTACTAGCAAGAGGGGCCGTCGGGGCAAGACGAGTGAAAAACTACGTCGACTTGATGCAGCTCTAATGTTTTCCGAAAAAGGATACGTTTACCAAGACTATTTAGCTCCCTACGTCTATAAGAGCTATGGGGTTTGTTAAACAGACGATATGGATGCAGATGGCTGGAAGAGAAAGAGAGATGGATAGACCGGAGTGTGAATAGTGCGAGGGTGAGAGGAAGTTAGAGAGATAAAGTGAAGAGGATGGCGTCTACATTTAGAATGGCGTTTTCGTTGAAAACAAAAAGTGCTTGGCTGCAGGACAATTGCTTGCTCTGATTTCGTTGATTATGTCGTTCAGTTGACTTGAAAATCTGGGAATGAAATTGTAGAACATAGTTGAGTAATTAAATACTGAATACGTGTGTTTTGAATAAAAACAATAGTTTTGTCAGATTGATGGTTGAAAAGTGAATGGCGTGGATGTTTTCTTTTCTTAAATATCTCCTGTAATTATTTTGTACATATATACGCATGGAAAACTTTTCGTTTCGAAGTAATATTTTGTGGGTTTTTTTTATTGGAAGTTTTACCATTAAAATAGTATTTTTTTCGTAAGTACAATCTCCGAGACGGTATATTTAGAGCAGTGATCAACATTTTATGCACCGATTTAATGTAAACTATATATATGAATTATGAGTTATTAAAGCGTGGATTTTTAAATAGTGGCTTGTGTTATGGTGGAGTAAAAGATGTAGTATGTTATATGAATGTAGAAAGTGTAATTTTCTCATTCAGCAAGCCCTCTAGAGCCACAGAATTAGTTGTTATAAGCACCGAATAGTTATGTCGTACATTAAAAGCCATGTTTGAATAATAGCCCAACAGTTGGAACAACCAACAAATTTAAGCTCCGTCGCGAGTTTCTAATCAAGCAAGTGATCGGTGAGAAGATATTTTGAAGGTGAAAAGTAGTTTCAATTAAGGCAGCGTAAGTTGAATTTTCGCAACGACCACAAATACAGCAAGCGATATTGGGAAAAGAGAGCGATTGGCAGGAGGTCCGAGGAACGATTGGAGAAGCTGGAAGAGACGCGGTGTATAGTGCAAGGGATGGAGTGGGAGCGCCGGCGTGTCAACGTAGGACGGCCTCGTATTCGACGACGCAGAGCTTCGGGGCGTAAATTCGCGGGCGAGCACGGGGGTCCGGCCAGTCGAGCTCTCGAGGAATGTCCTTTCTCCTCGGTCGAGCGGGACGAGCCGCTGGCGGGTATTTAGGGGCGCGAGCGTTACCGTGAAATTAGATTAGATAAATACAACGCGGCCCGAGAGCAATTTCCCTCCCTCCCCCTCTCGACCCCCAGAACTTTGGAACTTTACGATTTTTTCTCACCGACCCCAGGCTTACTTCATGCCTCTCTCTCTCTCGTTTCGATTTTTCCCGGCTCCTTCTTTTTCCTTCTTTACGGCTGCTCGGCGAAGGGTGAATTTACGAAGCTGCCTGCATTTTTTACTCCCCGATCGCTGAGGATTGAGTCACGCACTCAACTGATTCTAAAGAATTTTCAATCGGATTCCTCCTCTTGCCGTCGCTTTTCCTTTGCCCCGCACTTTCATTTTGTTTTAGCCATGCTGAAATTTAATTTACCAAAGCCCCCCCCCCCCTGTAGCAGCGCTTCGAGCAAAGCCAGGGGAGTGTGAGTATCGATGATTAGTTGTTTAATTTGCTGGCTAATCGGGAACAAAAGCCCTGCGAATAGATCGGCAATCGTTCGCTTTGCCGTGAAATGAGGAAAACAAAGCGAAACTCGACGCTCTCTCTCTCTCTCTCTCTCGACTCGGACGAGAGTAGGCGAGTGAATAATCACGGGAATCGAACGCGACGATGAGACATCGCGAAGCCGTAAAAATGTTGTCGCGAGTATTACGAATCATTTTGTTCCTCGGCTCAAGCTCTTTCTCGTGCGCACTCGGCACCCCGACTCTTCGCCGTGTCCCCCTTCTCCCGTTCAAGTAAGCCCTAGCACTGCTTTCGTGACACGCGCCCCTAACAACACGGCCGCCTCTACCGCACATAATTCACTTAAACCGATATCAACGCCACAGCCAATAAGCTCCTCTTTACAGCCGGAAAATTATAATTCAGACATAACTTTATAATACACGACCTGTCCGAGCGTACACTAATAACATTAGGATGCGTCAGTTGGAACGTGGCGGCAAGGAAACAAAAAAAAAATGAGAAATCACGAGAAAACGCCTATTAGCCTCGTGTATACCAAGCTCATTCAGCGTCGACGATAAAAAAGCGCGATAAAGTCATAATGAAGTGCCAGCACCCCTGCAGCCCCTGTACGCACACACTAGGCGCGCTTCCCCGTGATATTATCTTCTGTCCGGTATTGGTATAATTATCCGTTATTACGGCATCCTTCTTTCTTCCTTCTTTTTAGAATTAATCAGACAAATGCTCGGCTAGCCCGGCGGATCAGCGCGGGCGCGAATCTAACCGGTCATTAAATATTCCAAATCGGAAAGAATTTCAACGAGAAAGTCGTCGAAATAAGCTTACGCCAGAGAGTTATCGAGAGAGAGAGAGAGAGGAGGGCGCTCGATGAAAAGGGAAGAGGGTGGAGCGAGGGGGGCAAAAAGAAGAAAGCTGGCGCGGAAGAAAATTCAAAGAGCCTGGCCCCGGCGCTTGCCGGGCTTGCGACAGTAGTCTTTTTAATCACTAATTAACGATCAGCCGCGAGGTGAAATGCCAGCCAGGCTTTTATCCCCCTCGGGCGTAGTCGGCTCGTTCACGGCTGGGGCTCCGAGTCGAAAGGGGACTTAACGAGAGCCGTCGTCCGGGCTAGAGGGTCGCTTCGAGCTGGCAAGAGAGGTGTGCTGCTGGGGGATATGACGCGCAGGGAGAAAAAGCGTCGATTATTCGACGGGCGCTAAAAGCTTCGCTAGGGAGGGCCGTCACGTCGGGGCCGTTGCTTGCTCGAGGCAAAGGGGGAGCCCGCCTCGAAAGTCAAACACAGCCGCGTGCCGCCTAGCCTGCGATACTCTATGGCGCCGAGGGACGAGGGATGAAGAAAAAAGGAGGGAGAGCTGCGACGGCACGTGAACGCGCGCGACTCTCTTTTTTCGCTGTACCAGCTGGTATATTGCGGATCGCAATTAAACTCGAGCGCAATTTCGACTTTTGAAAGGGACTCGCGTGCACGAGCTGAAGCTGCTGAGACTAGTCGACAGGGGGGCTGTTCCTTCAGAGCGCGTGATTCATTCGAAATCTCCAAGTGTGAGTCACTTCTTGCGATAATCTTACGAGGGGGGCGATGCGCTCGTCGACACGAGACGATGACAAAAAATCAATCGGGATTATGGAGTCGGGCGATATGTAAAGAGCATGTCGGCGGTGCGGCAGAGCAAGGGCGATTAAGTCGTAAGCGATGAATCCGAAGCGAGAGGCGTCGAAAAAGCAGCAAGTCAATTGCACTCGTTTAATCAGCCGGCATTACTAGAGCGAGTATTGGCCGAGTTGCCTCGAGGCAGGTTAAATCGATTTGAAAATTCCAAACATATCGCCCGAGCCATTGAGGGCCGCCGCCGCCGCCGCCGCCGCCGCCGCTGCACACACTGCCAATTCAATCGTCGCTCCGGCTCCTCGTCCATTTTATAGTAAAATCAATATTTAGCCGGAGCAAACGCGACGAGCCGGTGAGCTCCTCCTGCTCCCCCGTCCCTCTCGCTCTCGCGCCCTCCGACCCTTCGTTTGTCCTTTTGCTTCGCGTAGACGCTAATAAGACGAGACGGGGAGCACTTGAAAGCCACAAAAATGAAGTCGCGCCGGCATAGAAGTGTGTATAAGAAGGCGGAGGCCGTCCTGGCGTATCGGCAGTAGCTCCGCAAATAAAGCCCGCTCCCTCTCCCCAGTGACTAGCCTCTAAAGTGAAGCGGGGATAATTGCCCCGGAGCTGCGACATTTATCAGATTCGCCGAGCTCGTGTCCCCCTCGGTTTCCTCCCTTCTCGCCTCTACTTCGACGCGCGCCTGGCTATATTTATATACAAGCCGGCTGCGCCGCGCACTTCCCTCTGTTTCGGCCGAGCTTCTCGGAGGCTACCACACGCGAAGATGACGACGACAGACGGCTTCGTATCCCCTAACTCACAAAGGAACTGCAGTTCATATCCGCAACTGTGGGCTCATATTCAAAACGCCTCGGCCGGCGGGTTCGGAATGAATGATCATTTCAGACCTCCGCTTCACTAGCTCACACTCCTCCGGCTGGCGTCTTTCATCCTGTGCGTCTGGCATTACGATGACTCTGATAAACAAAATATCGAGTCAGCCGTGGAACCTAACTCGGTTTACGCTTGCAATCCGCATGTAAAGAAGTAAGGATGAACGCGCGCTGCTGTGGGGGAAAAGCCTCGAGTCGGCGAAAACTAACAACATTGCGAGACGATCCGACCCTCGTGCTGACCATCTATTTTCGAGGGTAGGCCAGGGGTCGGGGCGAGCGCCACGGGCGAAAGAGAAAGAGGGAGGGCATGCAAACGGCCAAGCTGTTGTTTAAAGCGAGATTTTCGGCGCTGGCGAGGAGAAAACGCGCCCTCCGGCTGCTTCCGGGACTTTTCAAGCCGATTATCGCGCCGCTTTATCGACTGACCCGTGAATGCTTAGATAAGTGGATTGGCGGCTCCTCGGGAAACTTGACGGACTAACCGATCGTCCAACTCGCCTCTCTCCCTGTGTCTTTTGGCAAAGCTATGTGTTGATTCTTTCGAAACGTGTAAGCTTTCGATTTGGCAGCCTGATTACGGTTCCGACGGGGTTGAAATAAAAAGCCCTTAATATTCTGAACAGCGGCATCATATGTTTAGTTGGTTAATTTGAATTACTCGAGTAAAAGTAATCGGGCTCCTTGTTTGTTTTACATAAAGCCGCTCTATTTTGCGCCTTGCAATTCTTGCTGTTATTCAAAATTCAATTTTCGAAGCGCTCGTTCCTCGATCGATTTCCCTTCCATTCTCATCTTTATTTTATGTTGAAAAGTATAGCTGATATTTTTATCCGGCGGATGCATCCCACGAATTGCCCCTATAAATTTATACAAGCCGAATATGAAAATAGATCGTATACCAAGTTTTGCACTAGTCCGTTAAATTACACCGGCAACTAGGCTAATTAAAATCACATTTTTTTTAGCTCAGCCTCAAGTTCTTGGAGAAAAAAGCAGGAAAGGAAAGAAATATGCGGAGAAAGAAGAAGATTGCCAAGGCAGAAAAGACGAGCATTTAATTTCTTTGAATAAAGAAATGTTAGCGTTTGGTGTTTTTACGCGGGTCTCGAGAGCGATAGCAGAGTACGACCTGGCGCCGTACTATACATAGCAAAAAAACTCGTGAATTATGAGCCGAGGGAAATATGCTTTATTCAATAGCTCCACAATTCCCGCGACTATCCTTTCTCTCCGGCCTCTTTCTCCCTCTGCTGCTCTTCTTTCTCCTTGGCATTCGCATTGATATCGCGCAAAGTCACGTGCGGCACTTGAACGTAAATAAGTGAATCGTTGCTTGTGGCCTTCCGAGTCACGTCCAGCTCGAGCCCCAAGATACGGGAATAAAGAGGCGAGACGCAAGGAGGCAAGACTACTCGCGAGCAGAGCGAGAGCGAGAGAGAGAGAGAGAGAGAGAGAGAAGCGTAAGCAAGAGTAAACTGGCCCAGCAACAGCGGGGAAAAAGGTATAGCCCCGATGGAAAGGGCGAGAGAGTTCAAAATTGCGAAACATTCGCCAAGAAAAATGGAATGCAGTAAAAGCCGACTGCTAGTCTCTTGTTAAATAACTCGGAAAAATTAAATGATTCACCGGCTTTATTAAGTTCACAAGAGACAGAGTGTTTTAGCTTTTTTTTAACAGCGGCGCCCGAGCATCTAAAGCGAAAGTTACGAGACTCGTCAAGCTGCCAGTGCCAGTCTATAGACATCAAACGTAAAATGTGCGTATATAAGCTGAAAACAGAAGAGTAGGGAATGGAGGGGGCATTTTTTGTGTGGCCACCGAGTGAGATCGTAAGCAGCAGCTCGCTTGCGACATTGAGCGAGCAGAGAAAGAGCGAGCAATAGCGGAGAGACGGATATATCGCGGAGAGCGGGGCCCCTAATCAAAATGCGCGCTATGGGCGGAGCTGCGTTACGATCCAATAAACATCCGCCAGATTTATTTCCTGCCCGATACTCGATTCAATTTACGTTCACCTGGCCCTCGCGCGCCCAGCACAGAATGTAGGAGAGTTAAAGGAGGGGCAGAGGGCCAGAGCAGGGGGAACACTGGGATGGAGCAAGGCGGAGGGGAGCAGAGGGAAGGAGGCGCAGAGCTCTAGTCGTGCGTTCATCTCCTGCTGGCACGCTGCCACGTCGCATTCGGCTTCTTCGCCCGTTAACTTGGGTCACATCGAGGCGAACGCTCTCGCGCATAGGACTCTCTTCTCCCCCCCCCCCGCCCCACCATCTCTCTCTCTCTACTCTCTAGCTCACTCTTCTGGTGTATGTGTATGTATCTCTGCGTCTCGAACTCTCTTGCTCTTCCTTTCTCCCTCTCGCTCTTTATCTCTTTTTTCAGACTGGTCGTTGTCGAGCAACGGTTGCGCGGTTATCTAAACGCATCGCTGCCGCGTATGAAAGTGACTACTGTTCGTCGCAGTCGTTCGACTGTCATTTGTCACTCGGCTCAGATTTTATCCTCATTTATAGAAACGTGACGTTTCAAATTAATAAACTCGTGACGATCTGCCTGTATTATCGCAATACACGAGAGCAGTCAAGTTTTTAATACAATTAAATGTACTAACGGCAGATAAGCTTATAAAAGGGTTATAATGTATTTTGGAACAAAGTTATAATATTCCGTGCGTTATCATCGATATTCTTTTTAAATAATGTGTACAAAGTAAAATACCATCCCTTCCTAAAATGAGTAAAAAATTAAAAATTTTCAAGGAAAACTAATACCTTTCGAGATATTTCGATAAAAACCTTTCCTCACTTTTTGAAAAATGTCTTGGCATGTAAATTACAAAGAAAAACCTGACTCTGTATATTCATTTTTGATCATTCGTATATATTGAATTTCCTAATTTGAAATGAATTAAGTCCGTTAATATCAGATAAAACATAGTCACAGATGTCACGTGACATATCGATTTCGACATGTCGTCGTTGAACCTACGAATCTTCCATTATGTCACGAAGCACATTGTAGCCAAGAAATTTGGATATCGTCCAGAGGGAAAGTATCGAAGCGGTAAAAAGGGGCGCAATAAAAAAAAAGTATAGGAAAAAAGCCGGGGAAAGAAGGAGATGCGCAGCGTACGGTGTGCCATAAGAGAGCGAAGCGGATCCGGGGGAGAGGGCGAGGAAGCGGAGGTGGGTCGGTGATGGCAAGGGAAAACTAGGAAATGCGCTAACGTTAAGGCTATTTCAATTTCAATGGACAATAAAGCGAAGCCGCTTAGTTTGCTTCCCTCGCTCTCGGCGCAGCTTCCGCGCTCGGGCAATAGGGCGCGAGCCGGTGGGAGGGCCCCGCAAACGTATTTCCTATTCGTCCGGGGCGCATCGAAACTTCGAAACAGCCCGCTGCTCTCTTTCTCCCTCCCCCCGGCGCGCAGACAGTCGGAACGTAACTTTTTCGCTCTTCCACCCGCAGTGTTCCGGCTCTAGGTTCGCGCGGCCGATTCCTCGCTTCGCTCGCTTTTTCCCCGGCAGACCGCGAGACACGCCAGTCCGCCCCCGGAGCTGCCCCCTCCCCTTGCCTCGACGGGCCAACTCTGGCCGGCCCTCGTAAAAGTTAAAACCCCCGGCCATTAGATTAGGCGGACGGCCGGGAGGAGGTGAGGGCGCGCGCGGCAGGTGAGTGAGCGCCGGGCTGACGAGGAGGCAGTAGTCTCGGGGCGCGATGATGCAGGTGCCCTGCCACCTGCGGCCCGCTGGGGGCCCGCTGCCTATGGCCTTCGGAAGCGCGCACTTTGCGCTCTCGGCCGCCGCAGTGCGCCCCCTTCCTCGGGGCTAGGCCAGCGGCGCTCGCGGGCTGCACAGGGAGGCATAGACACCGGCGCCGCAGCAGCATCCGTTTACCTCTCTCTTTCACGCACACCTGCAGCAACAGTAGTAGTGGTAGCAGCACCGGAGTCCTCGGAGCGCGCTCCGCCGCCCCACTCCGGCGGCCGAGCGCCACGCGACCCGAGACCCCCTCCCGTTCTCGGCGAGTGCGTGGCGGCTGGCGCGCGTGGTGCCGCGCGCTGGTGGGGGCCGGGACGCGCGGTGCGCCAGCGGCGGTGCGGGAGGGGCAGCGGCGGAGGCGCGAGCGAGCGAGCGAGAGGAGCGACGGCGGCGGCGGCGGCGGTGCGGGAGCTCGGGTGGGGGCGTCTCGGGGGACGAACGACCGCGCGGCCTCGGCAGTTCGGAAAGAGCAGCGCTCACGGGAGGAGCGTGTACCTCGGCTGCTGCCAGCCCCAGACGCACAAGCGGGAGAAAGCGAGCCCGAGCGAGCCGAGAGCCGCGCGAGTGAACGCGCAGACCCCCTGCTCCAGCTGGCAAGCCGGACACTCGGCCCTGCAGGCCAGCTCTGGCACCGGGCGACCCGCGACGGGAGAACGGCCGCGCAGCCCGTGGCATGGCCGGAGCCCGGGCCTCGCGATAGCGGGAGCGGAGCAGACTCCGGGCCGCGGGAAAGCGGAGCACCGCCGTCCGACTTATGTTGACTCGCACCACTGCAGCTGGCCTCTGTCGCGCCTGGCGAGCACGAGGATTCTGCCCAGCGCCGGGGACGAGTGTCTCGGCGGCGAGTGTGCGGTCGAGGGCCTCCTCGCAGGAGCTGCTCCGGAGCGGCTTGGGAGCCGCAGTGCGACGAAGCAGAGCCAGCGGCAGCTCTCCGCGAGAAGCGGCCAGTGCAACCGGACGCGTCCGACTGTTCCTCGAGTCGTGTGCTCTCCCTTTACTCGGTTCGTGTTGTGATGATGATGATGATTATGTGCTTATGCTGGTGATGACGATGCTTTGTTCTACGATTGTGCGGTTGATGTAACGATCGAGCTGCCCTTAAACTCGGAGTTTTCGCTGGGAAGGTACTGCTGTCATTGCCGCTGGTGCGCTCGAGCCGTATGCGCGCAAGCGACGAGTGCTCGGCTGATCGGGCGGCAGGATGGCCCAGTAGCGGTGTAGTGAGCATTAGGATGTACGTTAAGTGGAAGTGCATGAGCCGAGGCTCCTCGTGAACTCGCCGCTCCTGTGCGGGATAATAAAAGCGCGGTGGGTGCAGTAGAGAGTGCCGATCGACCGCTCGCCGGCAGCCTGCCGCACCAACGCCATGGGGACGACCACGAGCTACGCGACGCGGCTCTCCGGCGACAGCCTCCCTAACAGGTAGGCCCATTTCCTCCGATCGAACCTCTTCCCTCCCTCCTCGGCCAATCGAATGTGTTCGCCCGAACGACGGGCTAACGACGCCGCTCGAATTGTTCTAGCGAGCGCTCTCGACTAGCTCTCTTCGGCTCGGAATTCAGCCGCTTATTCTTAGCTCGCCTAATCTATAATTCAAGGGGAAAAAAGTTGCCGTGTGCTGCTGTTTCGCTAGCCTCCCGCGGCTAGTCTGGCGGTATAGAAAGGTCGTCGGGCTGGAGCGAATTTAACTGTTGATTTACTAATGGACGAATAAACATTTCCTTGCCCGACGAAAATTCAACTTACGACCTCTGCTCCGTACGATTTCCATTTAACGCCGACTTTTGGCTATTTGTCCAAGCGCTCTTTTTTTTCCACTCCGAAACATCCTCGTCGAATTATTATCGCGTCCAATCAAAATAATCCCATCAATTTATTAAGCAAACAAATTTGGCGAATAAAAAGTAAACCGAACGAAACTGTTATTCCGGCGAAAAAGGCGAAAAAGACGAAACAAAAAAGGAAAGGAAATAAACAATAAAAATAAATTGCCCAAGCCCCGCGCGATACACTATATAACGATTATTAATTATTCACGAAAAACCGTGTCGATACAGCGTTCGCTCGAAACATTTTAATGATCCCTCGCCTCGTTGGCAAATGCAACGTGCCCCCCCCCCCCGCCCGCCCGCCGCGGCTGCTGAAAAATGTTTGCACAAGAGATATCTTTTATTAAATAAATTCAAATAACCGAATAATATTAAGCGGAAAACTCGGGGCCGAATAATACACCTGCTTTTATAAGCAGTTTCCAAAGTATGCTTCATTAGGATATCGATTTTTCCGCGGCAATGTCCTCCGCGGAGGGCCACGACTCTGCCGCAGCAGCGATAGGGTCAGGCGGGCGCCGGGGGTGGAAGAGGACGAGCGGGGGAGGGAAAAAAGAGCGCCGAGTCGCCGCCGTAGCAGCATGAAAGTTTCCTCTGGAAACGGACACGCTTAATCACGCTCCAATAATGGTCGCTTCAGCTTCTCATTTTATTTGCTCCTCCTTTCAGCTCGTCCGGCCGGCGGTACTATTAGCAGGATCCCCCTAGCGCCAACACACCGGCACCACAGGACTATCCCTCTCATTATGCAATCCTTGTGCTCAAAAACAATTGCCATTCAAGTTAAATAAATAGGAGCCCCCGGACGCGCGCGCACGCCTACCCTGCCCCGCTTTCAACGTCTTTATTCGCCCTTTCCGCCTCTATCTCCTGCTATGCCCCTCTTCTCCTTCCTCCCCTCCCGCCGAACTAACACCTTTATCGCCATCTCCGCCTCGGCGCTCCTCCACCCCGCCTCTTCTCCTCCCCCGCTCTTAGCTCGAGCACTCGCTGTCTTAAAGTAAACATCGAGCTTACACAATCAATCAATAGCGGCAATTTAGGCATTATCGTACAAATCGAGCGGCGTAACCAAGCTTTTAATTGCTTTAGACGATGAACCCTCCGATATTTTTCTGCTCATTAAATCTCGTCGAGCTTTCCTTTTATCGACTGTCATTATAACATTTGCCCTTTATTCACGACGAGAAAAGCTCTTGATGGAATAGGGGTGGGGGGAGGGGCCGTTTTATCGTATGGAAAATTTCGAATTTCATCTGAAAATGAAACCTTTGCGAAATGCTCGTTGATTAAAGGAAGCAAAGAGAAAATAATACTTGAGATATTTAGATAATTATGTTGCTCACTCATTTGCCTAACGACGATTATCATTTCTATTTCTTTAAAAAAAGAACAAATTTTTTTTCTCTTCCTTTTTCTTTATTTTTCGGATGCAGAGTGGCCTTAATACTAATAATAACAATATTTCACGGCACTAATTAGACCCTGCGCGTCGCAGCAATGGAAGTTGGAAATTTCATTACTCTTTTAAGTATTCTGAAAAGCAAAAGAGAGAGAGGGAGAAAAAGAAAAAAAAGAAGAATTTCCAATTCAAACTTTGGGTAATAGTGAAAGCAACAGAGCATTATGCAAAGGCAAGAAAGGAGCATCGTTGCGTTAAACTCGCCCTGCTGCTCAACTCTTTAAACTCCTTAATCCTTACGTTTTAGTCCCAAGTTTTTCTAAGGTTTGAATGGAATGTAATAAGTACGGAGGAAAAAATTCCAATTTCCAAGTTAGCGAGGAAAATTGTTTGTGTTGACAATTCGAATATATTTTTCTTCGCATACCTTCTTTTCATTTGACATTTAAGCTATCTCGTTTCCCTACTTTTCTTATTCAATGGTTAATTAAGGCGCTAAATGATTAATTAAGAAAATAATCTATAAATCTACTTATTGTGCTATGGGCACTTAAGCAGTCTCTCGATAATATTTTTATTCTTTTTAGTTTTATCTTTCAGTTAAAAAAAAGTTCCATTGAGTGCTGAAATGTAGATTTTTATTGCAATCTAATTAATTATCGAGCTTTTATTTTCTCTAATTCGTCTCTTTTACGTTAGTGTCATTATTTTCAGGAAACTCATAATTGAGCATCTGAATTGGGATAAAAGTATGGGTTGGTACTTAAAAGTATTTTGAAATTCCTTTCGTTATTACATTATCGACACTATATCGGATTGAAAAATCATTCGATTAAGCGTTTTGAGGAATTTCATTGGCAGCTTTTAACCGACTAATTTTAGGAATGTTAAATACTTTAGTAGATTAGATATTCTTTCATTTCCATTTACTCTTATCAGCCTTGATTGTGTGAATTTTTATTTCCATCAACACTTGGATTGAGCGGAATACAAAAGTTTAAATTTAAATAAACCAGGTCTTATTAAAAGTCGCGAATTATGGCCGAGTTAGCTAGAGCAAAAACTGATGAAGCGCTTAAAATAGTATTAGGCGATTTAGCCGTTGGGATGGAACTAATTTGCCAGATCCTATTCTGGTGATTTGGAGAATGTCAAGGAGCTGCATTCCGCTCTTGCCGCCGCGAAATCGAACGCGCTCACTATGCGCGTAATGACGCGCAAGAATCCCTCTTCATTCCCCCTTGAATATTGGAATATTATGAGAAATAATCCGACGCCAGATTTGAATGTCGAGGCGATTATGATTGTCTCCCGAAGCGAGGAACCCGTTTTACCAGTCTACTCCCCCTCCCCCACCATCTTCTCCCCATTCCTTCGAAACTTATAATTGTTCTTCGAAATGTAAATTACATAGTTTTTTCGCCTGCTGTCAAACGAGGAATTTGTAATATTTTAATTCGCGATAAATATCGAATGTTTTTTCGTGATTACACCAAGATTGATAGTATTTGATAAAACGGCGCTAAAAATTTATTCGGATATAAAATATTTCTACATACAAAAATTCGAGTTGAATAAGACGATCGTTTTTCCATGGCTTAGGATTCTCATTTGCCGAAAAAGTAACAATGCAACAAAAGTAAACGACTCGCTATCCCATGGCCTTTCTGCCCCTATTCCAGGCAGATCTTTTTCCAAAAAAAGAAGAAAGACGGGGGAAGGGAAAAGGAAATGGAACGGCCCATCGAGTTTCTCGCAGCCATAGCAAAAGAATTTTCGCGTACTTTTGAACCGAGTGAAAAAGAGAAGCGGAGAAAAAAGGGGAGGAAGGAGCAGAGCGAAAGAAAGGGATAGAAAGAGAAAGAGAGAAAAGAGGAGGGATAGATAGATAAAAGTGAGTGGGGGTGGAGAAAGTAGAGGAATATAGCAGCGGTGCGCGCGATCTCGTTACTGCGATCACAGCGAGAAAGAGAGAAAGAGACGTGAGAGGTGGAGTGGGAAGGGGGGGGGGTGGTGGGTGGCGGGAGATCTCGCTCAAACACGGCTCTGAATTTTGCTGGCTCTCGGTGTGCGTTTGCGCGGCCGATATTTTCTCATCGCGTATTCCGTTAATTTGAATACGTAACGAACCGGAAAACTCCGCATATAAAACAGCTGCTGCTCGTCCGCCTTTCTGAATTAGCTCAGCCGCGCGCGCACTCTCTTCGCCAGGAACGAACATCCTCGCGCCTACACCTACGTTAGCCTCGAGAACCAGCAAAATGGACCATGCCCGGATAAATATTTGAGAGGACCAGGAGAAAAAGAGAGAGAGAGAGGAAAAGAGTCGTTCCCTTGCGCTCCTGAGAGATGGAGACTTGGATCGACATGTCCATTAAAAATCGTTCGCTACTGACTCTGCCCTGCGGCTTAGCTTACCCTTCTTTAAATCCTCTTTAGTCCGTGTACGTGTCCGTCTGGCTGTTTCTCTCGTCTGTAAACATTTTAGCTATTTAACGCAGAGTCCCTTTGGAATATTTTATTTTCGAAAGAGTGGCTTCTTACACGCCAAACATTTTGTCCTGCTCTCTCTCTCTCTCTCTCTCTCTCTCTCTCTGTATGTGTGCCCATACGCGTCTATGTGTTGTCCGGTTATTCTCTCATGTTTTTTTCAAAACGAGCGCGCGCGAGCCTCTAGTCATTTGTTTCTGACCTCGATCGACCCATCTTCCCTCCCTTTTCCCCCCAACAGCTAATCTCATGATTTATAAAACCAAATTTGAGGGATTAATAAGTTCGAGGCGGGCGTCGTGTAGGTTTATGGCGCGAGCAGCTAATCGTCCCGGAGCATGCACTTTCGAAATTTTGGGATTTAAATTTTCCTCGCCGTACACACACTGGGTGTATATGTGTGGAAGAGAAAAAAAGGAGTCATTCTGATACATATTAATGAATCGGATTTATTCCGACATGCGAAGGTTCCTGGACAAATATAACCCATAAATCGAGCCGAAAGATCTAAGCGATATTTCTTCGGAGCCTGGCCCCCCTGCCGCGCACCAGGTCGCGTGTATATTTTATGTATGAGAAAGGACGGGCAGCAGCAGCAGAAGCAGCAGCAGCGCCAGCAGAGCGAGGGCAGAAAGCTGACGATGTGCGAAGGAAAAGTGAGTCAGCGTTATTTTGCCTCCGGATAGGCGTTTATGTGAGCGCGCGCGCGCCCGAGCCAGCGGCGGCCAAGGCATTATCATCGGCCGAACGATTATTAGCTCTCGGCGATGAAATGGAAAATTACAAACTTATTCCATCGGCAAAAGACCGGAAAAACATTGTCCGATTAATTTTCTGCTCTTATTATTACGCCAGCAGCCAGCGGGCAACACTGTTTTCTGTAAATAAAAGCCCTCGCTTTACAAACTCGAGAGCGCGCTATTATTGATATTTATACATTCTTCAAGCACAATATGTGTAATGAACACATAATTATTTTTTATTTCAACCAAGAGAGAATGCTTCACTTGGCAATCCATTGATTTCGCAATCCACAGGTCGTAGGTTTCTGTCGCGGTATTGCATTTTCGATATGCGTCAATATTTAAACCGGAAAACTATGAATGTAGAGTAAAGCAACTTTTAAACATTAAATACAAGTTATTCCATTCTTCTACAGATCCATTACATTTAACGTACATTTATTTATTTTTTTAAAGTCCCTGCTTAATGCACTTTCTCCGTAATTTTTTGCGTAGTAAATTAATTTCGTTTATTAATGAACTCGTAAATTTGTTTTACAAATTTTTAATGGAATACAGTACAATCACTCGGCTAAATATTCATTATTAATTTCAATTTATTATACATTTCACGGTTATTTCAATTTAAAAAAAAATCCACATTATCCCTTTTAATGCGTCCATTTTCCGTAGTTATTTTTGCACAACAATCAAAAAGCTTTCACCATTATATAAAAAAATGAAAAAAAATCATCATTGTTTCTTCCAATTTAAAATGAACCAGCTTTTCCCTCTGACGAATAAAATATGATTCTGTGGCGAATCGATTTTTCCGCCTCTTATATTCGTTATTTCAATCTCGTATTAAAAAATTTTAAACTCCCATCGGCATTTATTCCAAGAATAAATCAATCGAGCTTATTCGAGTTTCGAAAATCAATTTGCCTAGCGAAAATAAAAGTAGCATAGAAGAGCGGCACACGAGGGACGTGAATTTCTTTCAATCGTTAGAAAAACGTGGCTGCAATAGCAGTAGCAGCAGCAGCGGCGGCAGTAGCAGCATGTTATCGGGAAGTGGAGCGCGCCGAAAAGCCAGTATAGTTGCTTGTTGAGGTGGCGTGGAAAACAGAAAAACAATTGAAAGAAGAGGGAGAGAGAGAAAATAAAAAAGGCAAACGCTCCTAATCCCGGGGCACACGCGTAGGTCGGTGGGGAGGGGGTGGAGTAATCCCAGTGCCGCTCGGCGCGCGATAGAGAGCAAAAGGGAGTTGCCGCCGGAGGGAGAGTAGCCAGGATCGGATCGCCCGAGAGCAGTCCTCCTATATACGGCTGCTGCGTAATCTGGGCGCGCGAGAGACCGAGAGACGTGCCGGCGAAAGGAGGAGGAGAGTAAACGTCGGCTGGCGGTAATCGAGTGACGGATCGGAGAATCGGCAGCAGGAAAGGGCGAACCGCCGCTGAAGGCCCTTGGTCATCGCTCTCGAATAATTGACTCCGATAATGTCCGGCGATAAGGGCTACGTGCGCCGTCCTCCTCCTCGCTCTTGGCGCGCCTCTGTCTCCAGCTTCACGTTCGGGCCTCTTCTCCCCTTGCCCCCCGCCATCTCATCTTGAGCAAGCAGCCGTTTATCAAGATTGCTGCAGGCAGTGTCGAGGCCGTTGTCGCGGAGTCGCTGTGGAACAAAGTGCAGACGGACGAGACGTGTTTACGTGGGGCCTTTGCCAGAGAGCAACTGCTGCTGGGCAAGTTTTGGCTGGACTTATTTTCTGTTATCCAGATCGCGATATCCGAGAACGGGGCTTATACTGCTCAAAATTCCTGCTGAAGATGTTTCACATTTTTAAATCACTGCCGCGCAGGTGTATCGCCCAGGGGAAGCGAGAGAAAAGCGGTAGTTTCGGGCGAACGCGAGAACGGAGCTTAGTGAGCGCGCATGTGCTCGCTAGAGGGGGGCCTAACGAGTGCGTCGGCTGGCAGGCGCCGGCAAACTTTTGCTTTACGGCCGCGTCTCTCGCGAGCCTCGAGCATTACGCGTGTCCGGTAAAACGAAAATAAGCAGCTGGCCGGTGTGCGGGCTGGCTCTGCCGTCGAGGCCGAGATAGCGGCTCATGGTAATTTTCGAGTTTTACAACTTCGACTTGCCCCCTCCGAGTGTGCCCCTCACGGACCTAGCTTTTTACGACTTCTCCCTAATACGCTGGCAGTCACGCGGACGCGAGGCTCTGCGCGCGCTTGCGCCTACTGCTGCTCGCGACTCTTCCTGCGTTCGAGATTAATTGAAAGTTTGGAGAGCCGCGACTGCCCTCTCTCTCTCGCTTCGTTTGGCCTGATGCTCGAAATAACGAGATCCTCTGCAGCTGCCCCTTGTATTCGTTCGTTGTCGAGTCTGCCGTACTGCTGCTAACTGCCGCAGTTCCAAGACTCTACAACGACTGATTTATTGATATGACCTTATAAAATTCAATCGAAAATTATTGGTGCTTTGAGGAGGCGCAAGAATGGGCGCTTTTGTTAGACTCCGCTATAAGATAATTGCCAGCGGCCTTAGTCAATCGTTCGGCGAATTTTTTTTGTTGCTCAATCAAGTGTTTTACTTAATTGCGGCAGGCACGCGTAAACGGCAGTGTAGCGTGAGAGACGCGCAGCAATGACGTGACAGGGGGGGGGGGGTCGTTTGCAAACTGTCAGAATAAGTAAAGTGCAAATGATTTCGCCGGTAATTCATGATCTGCGCCTCATGTATTTATCCTGTGTTTCCCTTTGAAAAACGTATTGGCAAAGTACTTATTCATTGAAAAGGCCGCACGTGCAAAATGTGCAGTGCGCGCGAGTCGAGTCGCACATATGGAGACAGGGCAATTAATCAGTAGCGGATTCGATATCAATTAATAATCATCCCGTCGTTTTGGCTCGCAAATCAGAATTAACACAGAGCCGGGGAGCCTGCAGGATGGTACAAAGACATCGAGACAAATCACGGCCCCGTCAACAAGACAGAATCCAAGAGGAGGAGCATATCGGGCGCAGCACACGCACGCACCGAGTTGGAGAGAGAGTGTAGGTCTCGAGAGCAACAGCAGCGCCAGCAAGCTTGGGCCGCGCAGCTGCTTGGAGAGAGGGAGCAGAGTCGCGCATGAATATTCGTTAAAACGAGCGCCCGATGACAGTAGGCGTCAGCTAAGCCTCCTCTCGCCGGCGAAGCCAGCTACATCCTCATTACGCGCGGCATTATTCGCGGGGCATCAGTCGAGACCGAGAGAGAGAGGAGAAGCTGGCTCGCGTGCTTCCTTCCGCCGCGAGTGTTGCAGCAATGATGAGGATAAAGGGGTCGGGGGGTCGAGAGAGGGAGCGGGCAAAAGCCGCTTCTCCAGCGGCGGTAGGCAGGCAAATGTTGCGGTTTCACGGCCTCGGCGCACGTCAGCTTCCGGCCGAGCCGCGCTGTTTGACGAGGCGCCGCCGCATCCAAGCCCTCCAGCGCACTCGCCGTCACATGCCGCGGTTTCAATTATCGCCATCGGTAGATATCGCCCGATCCCGACGGCCTCAGCCAGTCCCCGCTTTCTCCCCCTCATTTTACGCAGTGCGAGGCTAGTCCCATCCGCGGCTTTTTCGGCGTATATACCTCTAGCCAGTACACAGGAGCATTGCCGGGCTATTCGTGGCGACTAGTTACGGCAGGCATCAGAGACTGCGCGTTTTCCTCCGAAAATACATCCTGTATCTGATGATTTCCGGGCCAACGGTTATGTGTCTGTACGCGAGCGCCCTGCTGTGTACGCTCGAAAGCAGCTTAGTCGTAGCGACATGCGTCTTGAACTGGAATTGCGTTGAATGCTTTTGAGCTATATGGGAAAAGCTTGCATTGTGCATTGCACATGGCTTGTTTATACCTTTGTAATTTGAAAATGAGCGAGTGGAAAGTTACTTATGGATAAAACAGTATCCAGATTCATCGAGAATTGCTGGGAGCTTAATAAACGCGAGATTAAAGGGCATTGCGAAAGTTTAATTTATAGAAAGGACGTGTGTGGGGAGTAGGTTGATTGAAAAAGTCTAAAACATATTGTTGCGACGGCGAGCAAAAAGTACACAGAGCGATGAAACGAACAATTTTCATGCAGATCTCGTAATCGCGCGTCTGTTTTCGAGGCTCGGTTCACAGACTGTCGACTGTGGAGTTCGAGATTGCCAGCTGCTGCTGCTGTTACTATTACTAGTGTGCCAGTGTTGAGTTTCGTTTGCTCGAGTTCAACCATAGAACGAATTCCGTTTCGCGTAACAGCCTCTCAACTTGTTTAGCGGGACAGAGGCAAATTGTCGTCTGGTCAAAGGCCGTTTCACCTTCGTTTCCGCGCCATATTGCCAATGTGCCGGTTTTTACACAAGGTTTGACGCACCATCGGAACAATTCATATTTACATGAAACTATTAGACAACAGGTATTAGAGTGGCCGACTGACAAAAGCCCGAAATCCTCGCTTATAATCAGGCTTTAACAACCTATTGCAGGTTCGACGTTGAAGGCAATTTATTCTACACCCCGGCATTCCATTGTCTCGAGGGCGCGCGGGGCACAATATGCCACAATTAAATGAGCTCGCGTTTCCGGGGGCGCCTCCCTTTGTATCACTTAGCGTGTAAAACCTCGCCTAAGCACTTTTGCAAAGGTCATAAGCGCGTGCTCGTTTGCAAAATTAACGCGGGCCCTTTTGTTCTTGGGCGGATCGTCTTCAAACGCAGCCAACAAATCAAACAAAAGCAGCGGGTAGCTCGGCGAGCGCGGAGAAAAGCTCCTGGGACGGGGGAGGATCCGCGAGGGTAAAGGGGGAGGCTACCGCTCGTAATGCGCTTAATTTAACCTGCGAAAATATCGTCACGCCGAGGATGAAAGGCTGGCCCCGTAGAGCCGAGGGGCGGGGGAGAGAGACGAGAGAGATAAAGCTGACATCGCGAGTACTGTTTTCTCAGTAGTACGGACACCCTCGGCTTGCCTTGGAAACACAGAGAGTGAAAGAGCAGTTGGCGGAGAACCGAGCCACTGGGATGAGGGAATGGGGTAGGGGGGAGGAGGGAAGGACTGGAAACCCGCCCTGATTATTTATGCTCTCGTGAAACTTTACACTGTTATTTTACCTCGAAGCAAATGACGCTGCTCTTCTTGTCCGTTTCCCCGCTCGCGGCGGCAGCGGCCGCTAAGAACCCAAAGTAATTAGAGAACCCTGCCGAGGCTGGGCCGTTTAAAAAAGAAACCTTGCGTCTCAATGCGAGGAGGGTAGGGAGGGCGGAGGGACGACTGCAGAGTCGCGTGCTCGCCTTTTCGTTCTCTCGCGGCTCTCGCTTATTTAAGTTAAATTACCCGGACAAAAAGACGCACGGGAGTCCTAGAGGGGGCGGGGGCTGAAGGTGAGACTTTCGTGCGCACTGCTCTTTCTACACGCGTACTCATATACGTATACAGCTGGAGCCACGTTAGCGCAGGCCACTAATCGACCTGCCTCAACTCGTCGATCGCGAATTTAGCCAGGCAGCAGACCTTTATGCCGCGCTAACTGCTTGCTGCGACGAGCTTGGCTGGCTTTCCACCGAGTTGGCGCTTTAAAAATTCTCCACGTTTTGTAATAACAGCAGAGTAAATGAGAATGAGAGGGAGAGGGAAGGGAATAGCTGCTCTCTGACGTGATGTAGCTCATCGGTTGCTTTCGCGGCGCTAATGTCACCGGGACACGTTAACCCTACGAATCGATTCGACCTGGGCGAGCGTGAAAATGCCCTCGACTCTATCGTAGCTTCTTGTCTCGCTCTATATCTCGGTCTCCCTTATGCCGCCTCCCCTACTGCTTCGTGTCTACAGACTCTATATACTCGTGCGAGATACGTCCACGAGCGAACTGCAGCCGTCGGCCGGTGATTTGAATGTACGAGTTGGCGGATTCCGACTTGTCCGAGAGGGAAAAGCTATGTGTTAAGCCTTTTTTGAGATACGACTGGAAGTTTAGTGTATTGCACTGTAGTATGGTGATGTTGCATGATCGGGGAACAGATTTTTTTTTTCACTGAAGTACCGACAAAACAAAGCTGTATCTATTTCACAAACTACAAACGAATAAGATATGTCTGGATTATGTTTGAACTGCTATTTAACATCGTTTTTTTTTTAAACAATTATCGATAAAGAATTTTCAGCTAATGAAATTCATATTCTCAAAAAAGAACCAATCGTAGATTGGATTTTAAATATCAAGTTAAAAAGAGAAAAATAGAAAGTGTAGATTCAATGCAATTCAATTTTTTCATCGATGAAAATAATCGTTTGAAAAGGAAAAAGATGTTTACGTTTAACATGTCTGCCTTTTTATTGGCCTAAATGAAAATAGTAATTTAACGTGGTTAATGGAGCAATACTGTCGGTTGAGTGACGACTTTGCAATTTTCAGAACGAATACAGAAACCATATTATTTTTTTATGAGGAGCCCATATAAATACAAAAAAAAGCTTTTAAACTTCATGTTATAAAATTAAAAAATTTCATTTTCCTGATTTGATTTTCTTTCTCTTTACTCCTATACATATATATTTTGTGCCTTTACCCACCAATCTTTTTTAGTTCACCCGCGTCTGGTTATTTTTTCCTTTATCTTTAAGAGATGGCTTCCCAATTTGTTCTTTCGTGGAGTAATGACATAAGCTTGTTTCCAGAAACGAGAAAAAAACAATACCGTGGAAAAGCTGCGCTTACAGAAAACACTCGATGCAAATGAAAATATAACGGAGAATTAAACGAGCGCATTATTTTTACTCGCGGAAAAGAATAATTATCAATTTTCTTCCAACAGAGGAGAAAAAGAAATGCAGCGAATTAAAATTTAATTGAAAATAACAAATCTAAGACGAGAAGCCGGAACGAGTATCCGAGAAGTAAATTGAATCGGAAGACCCACAATTATAACTCGAAGCCACTGGCTTGCCTTGTCGACGGCGACTACGCAAAATAACGAAGCATATAAATTTTCTAATCCACTTGAAAGCATCTTCAGCAGAAAGAGAGAGAGAGAGGTGGGGCTGATAAAAATTTAAATATAACGAAATATTCAAAAATATTTCAATGTCCGGCTACGTTGGGAGGAGAGCAAATTGCAGCGGGTCTCACGCTCCCTCATGTTAATTCATGAAGCGCGATTACATCTTTTTCTCGGCTCGCTCATCCGACAGCGACAGCCAATGTCCTCCGCGCTGACACGCGTCGCGCACGAAAATCCATACGTCACCGGGGCCACTCGCTCCAGCGAATTAATCGAGAGCGAGAGAAAGGCAGACGGCTCGGAGTGACAGGGGAGAAAGGAAGACCGCTGCGCGAAAGAGCAGAAGCAAACGAGCTGCCGCCCCGGCTTGGTTCGCCTGCCAATTGAAAATATTCTTTTTCGAAATACCTACATGTGTACACATATAGAGGAGAACCCGTTAATGGAGCTGGATTCCGCGGAGTTGCGCAAAAATTGTCGTCATAAAGACCGCTTAGAGTAATTGCTCGTTCGCCGCATGAGCTTGTGAAAGAGCCCGCGCTTGCAAGCTCTCGTGAGCTAGTTTTAGATAGGAGGATTCGCGGTTGCCACAAAGCTTCTCGGATTTGTAGGGAATTCGCGATAATTGCGTCATAAAATATTTTTCTCACGCTTCTGACGAAAGGCGATTGCTGATCTACGACCCCCATGATTTTATGAAATCCAAGCTAAGATCGTTAAAATCTTTATGCTAATCATTCATGGCTTATCAGTTAATCGCAACGTGTTTTTTTGTCTCTCTATCTTTCAATCTTTTGATCAATATTAACTCGGGTTCTTATTTTATGGATTTAGGTAAAAATACAAGACACGTGTGCAATAATAGAAGCAGAAGAAAAATAATAATAACATATTAACATCGACGCTGATGTCAAGGATAATAATAGGTTGGCCAGAAGGGGAGTCCTGAAAAGCCCAAAGGCAGGAGAAATATTATTTGGAAAAGAGAATTAGTGTAGCGGCTACGTAGGAGAGCGGGAGAGAGGAGAATCAGCGCAATTGTCTGAGCTTTATTGATATTTCAATAATGGCCAGGGCTTGGGATCCGCAGGGGAATGAGCCGGAGTGTGTTTGCAGACGCGGCGCCGGGTAATACACACCATAATTATCCCAAGGACGGCTACTCGTGTTGCAGGTTTGGTCTAGCATCGGGAGGTTGTAGTAACGGCGGGCCGGCATCGACGTGGCCGAGCCTTCTAACCACCTCTAGAGCCCGACGAGATTCAGCCACTCGCAGTTCTAGCCCCAGCATATACTGCTCTTCGGCTGAGCGAGCTGCCCCTCGCCAGGGGAATAATCGCGCGCGAGACAGAGAGAGGGGCGGGGGGCGGGGAGAGAGTTTGGCCCGAGGTCAACTGCGTTAACTCTTGCTCCAGCGGTATAGTTTAGCTCCTCGTTCCGCCCTTCGCCTCGGGACGATATATGACAATGTGATATTTTGGCTGTCTCGGGCGATTTTTCTCTCCCCGCAGCTTTGTCTCTCGCCCATATGCATGCCCAGCTAACGCCTCTCGTCGCCGTCTACTACGCACCGTCATTTTTCCGACTCGCTTTTTCCCTCCCCTCGTTGCCTCACCCCTCCCATGGGCTCTTTCTCCCTCTTGAGCTCTTCTTTGAAACGATATCCGTGCCAGTATAGCGAGAGAGAGAGAGAGAGAGAGAGAGAGACTAGAAGAGACGAAGGGGCGTAGAAGGGGCGGGAGGTACGGACTCTTTTACCCACTCGTGTACGTAGCTTTTACGCACGTGCGCCCGCTCAAAAGGAGCGCCCATTTATTCGAAATATTCCACTTCTGGCTTTCGGTCCCCCTCGTCCACGGCCCCCTCCCCCCTTTCATCTAGCCCGCTTTTTTCTTCTTCACGCGCTCCCGTCTCTTTTCTGCTGTAGCAGAGCCCTCTCCCAGTTTTCTCTCTATATGTTGAGCGCAGTCACGTTAGCAAACTCTTTCTTGCTTCGAGCCCGAGCTGAATGAATGCTTATGCGCGTTTGCTCGTTGCCCCCCCTCTCCGCCCGACCCCGCACCAACTCTCGCTCGCTCTATGTTGGGAGCTAACGAGAGCTTGCTCGAATCAAGCGTACTAATTGCATTAAAAGCTCAGCCCGGTGGTCAGAGCATTCGGACGCATACTCGAAAGCCCGGGTACAGAGGAGCGCTCCAGGCCATCAAAGTATTCACTTTTGACTCTTGTCCGAGCTAACCTGCTAATCGCCTCTCTGCTACAGCCTTTTAACGCTTTTATATACATTTTCGGCTAATACTCGCTTCAGAAACACATTATATTAATTGCATATTCTACTATTAATTATACAGTTGAATCGAACGAGTCCCTTCTACTTTAATATATAACTATCCTAAAATTTTGTCAACTTTAGATAATTCATAAAGATACACTTATTTGCATCGTAAAATTTAGTAATAAGCATATTGGAAGCAGACTACTTTATGAGGTCGAGCAGTCGCGTAATTGATTGGTCAAACAACCTTAACGAATAGAATCGCATTTGTAGTGGGAATTGAACGAGAGCGCGCTCGAGTATAGTCTAATAGTGCAGAGAGGGAGTGCAAAAGAAAGTCGCATGCAAAACAAGAGCTCAGTAGCGTCTCTGCTCTCTTTCTCTCAATCTAAACTCGTTGAAGCATTGTAGGCCCGGCGAGTCTCGCGCTCTCCAATTCCCGTGTCACTGGCCGCTCCATTCGAAGCCACTCAAAGCGCCTTCCCCAACCACTCTTGCCGCCCCGCTCGGCCGCTCTCCTCCTCTTCTCTGCGCCGTTCCTCTCCTTCTCATTCGTCTCGTCACGCCGGAGCGCAATGCCGAGCTTACGAGAGCTTTCGTCGATTTTCAGCGCGGCCTCGATGCAGAAGAGCGTGCGGTTGGAAAAAAGCGAAGTTAGCGCGGTGCAGGAGGAGAAGCTGGCGGGGCTGAGGAGGAAAGGGGGGGGCACGTAAGCGGGAAAAGACGAGAGGGCAAATTGAGCTTGGGCGTATTTATAGCGAAGAAGCGCACCGCCAGCCGAATGCGAGCGTCCGTCGCGGCTGCTTTGTTATCCGGAGCAGCAGAAGCGGGACGCAGGTCGTCTCGACCGAGCACTCTCTTTTTCTCTCTCTCTCTCGCGAGCGAGCGTTGCCTCCACCGACGTGGCAGAGCAGCAGCTCTCGTTTGTCGAGCTACGAGAGCCCACGGCAGAGCCAACGGACTCCTCGGCACCTAAGATTAAATCGTCGGCTTTTCCTGAGACGTCTTCGCTCATCTCGGCCCACCACCTAGAAAAATATCCCTATTTATTTTCACTCGGCTGCTGCTCTTAAAGGCCGATGTAAAATTTAATTACCTCGCGAATTATCCTCCTTTATACGTATAGACAGGAATATATAAAGGCATATTATGCCGAACGAATAACACGTTAATTTAATCAAGGCCCGCAGCGGGGGAGCGAGGCAGAGAGAAAGCCGAGATGTACAAGCCGCCGCATAGCCTTAGAAGAAATTCGAGCCGAGGAATCTGAAGACTGACAAAGAGCCCGCGGCGTCCGCCATCGCCGAAAATCTCAGCCCCTAGCGCGACAGGCGTATCGGTGTTGGTATAAGAAGCCCCGGCGGCGCTTTGACAGAGGCACAAGCTTGCGCGTCTTGGCGCATCAATACTACCAAGGTATTTGCCGGAGCAATCAATAAACTGTCGCTAAGCCTATAGCAGGGCATCCGGCGCTCTTGAATTCATTAGGCCGCCCTCCCTCTCCAGCCGCAATTCTACAAGTATCAAGTCTGCTCGGCTCCCTGCCGCTACTTACGCGCGCAGCCTGTTAATCCGGGAATCCGCTTAATTGGTTTGATAAACGCTTCGACTACTCAGCCCTTTCGAACACTAAAGAAGACTCTTACTTGACTATGTACCTCGAAGAGTCGATCTGCTGGCAGAGTATCATGCAAGCGTACTCTCGTCGCTAAACGATGCTCCGCATACGTCCAGATCGGATGAGATATTGCAGAGACGACGATGGTTTTCGGAAGGCCTTTTATCGAGGCAAAAGGCTTTACTCGGTATTGCTCGGATCGCTGCCCTCGTTACTTTAACGTGTTCCTTTCAGGACAAAAAAATGACTCTTATCGAGACGTTTATATTGACCTTTTTTTTTTCTCTTGACGATCGCGAAAAAGAAAGCAATTGCTCGAACAAAATGTATAAAGATTGCATATTATTACAAATACTATATTTTCTATCCGTTCTTGAAAAATATAATGACTTATTGCAATTCTTATGTGTATATTGTAAAGCTTCACTATTTCAATCAGAACATCTGTCATGTAAAGTAAAGAGCATATCTTCTGTTTCGGATCCAAATCTTTTTTTTTTTAAAAAAGCCCCTGAAGCCGAAAAACCGACAAGAGTAATGATTGACGCCTTAATGAAAAAAACCTGCATCCAACGGTTTTCTGGTATCGATTTACAAGAGATATATGTATATTGTTGAATGAGGGTTGGAAAACAAAACAAAACAAAGAATACAGGAGCCATAGCCGCGAAAATAAAATTAAAATTCATATAAATCGAATACGCAAAGCTCGACGCACTCTCTATATCGCATTGGAAAATCGAGGTAGAAAAAAAGCAAGAGAGAAAGATAAAAGAGCGAAAAAGATGTACCGAGTAAGAGAGAAGAGAGGGAGGGGGTGTATAAGGGGCGGGGGAAGGAGGGAAGGCTGGGGCAGAGGGGAATCGAAAAAAGCTGCGAAGCAAGCGATGGGGCAGAGATCGGAAGCTCCGGCCGTATAACGCAGCGGCTGGCTATTCGCAAAAACCAATAACGCCCGAGCGAAACTCTTGCCAGATCTGCGAAAGTGAAATTCAATTATAACCCTGGTGCTCCTCCTCCTCCCTCCCCTGTCCTTCTCTTTCTACTGCTCCTCCTACGTCTCGCCAGCGAGCAGGCCGCCGCGAAAATAACGCTCAGCGGAAGAGGCCGCGAAAAAATGGAAAATACGCTCGGACGCGCGAAGCTTCTCGTGCAGCATATCGCGATCGAGCGCGGCCGAGTGCACCCGTGAAAAAAAAAACAACAGATAAAAACGATAAAGCCGCGAGGCCGAGTTTTCTTCCTGAGCCGTGGGGCTTGCGTCCCTGACCAGCCAAAATTGTCCATCGAGAGAAGGGGGTATAGACGGTTACTGTTATCGATTGTTTGCCGTCCATAGTCTGCTCGGATAAGCTAACGCTTGCGCCTACCAGTCCCCCCCCCCCGACCGCGCGCCTCACTCCCCTCGCGAGTGCTCTGAAATATTAAAACCGCTTGGGAATGACCTTTAAACGCTGTAACGCAGTCGTGAATTTTGAAGGAAGTGGCTTTTCATGCAAATCGAACGCAAGCTTGGTGATCCACTTTCCAAGAAAGGCGTCCAAATGATTCTCGTCATTTTGACTCCGCTCCTCTCCCCACCATTTCCCCCGAATATTCTCTGGAAACCTGTTCAAAACTCCGAATGACGGGGATTACGGAGAAATGAACGTATGCACACCCGTTATCTCCTTTAAGTAGCTTCATTCCCGAGCGATTTTAAGCCTTGCAATGTCATGTTATTTTTTTTCGATATTTCAATATTTTTTTAAACGCATTCCACTTTGTCATTTAAATTTGTTTATTTTAAATCCAAAATAATATTTATTTTTCATGTTCATAATTAGAACTCGAAAAATTTTTAAAAGTATTTTAAAATTTTTTCATTAAAATAGTTTATGGATATGTAAAAACTTTTTGAATACCTGGATTTATCTTTGACAGGTTATGCCTTGCTTTCGATAAATTCAAAGTTTAATGCTATTGAAATAAAAAAAAGCATCGCGTAAAATATTTTATTTTCGCTTTTAGTTCATAATCTTATGAAACCATTTTTCTTTAACCATGCTGTTTTACATATATTTTAAATAAAGTGTTTGATTTAACGAAGTACATTTATTATCGGTTTTTACGATTGTATACTACTGCTCTGCATTTACGAAAAAGCCATTACTTTTTATCGTCTGCTTTTGGAAATGCAAATATTACATAAATTCGTAACGTTAATTAGTGGTTAAATAGTAAAATTTTTGCAAATATTTTTATTGCCTATTTTTTTAATCAAATCAAATGTTGTATTTTTATTTGAAAAACGACAAGCACAACGCCTGTGGAAAACATTGATTGGACAAACAAGCAGGGAAATAGCTAGTGAAAATAAATATTGAAATAAACGGCAAGGGAGAATTAGTTTGTTAAAAACGTAAGGCAAGTAAATATGAGGAATCCTAGGGAGAGAGAGAGAGAGAGAGAAAGCTGGAAGAATTAAATTCGTTTCGGTAGGGCGTAACTTCCCGGGGCTATCCATTACCCGTAAAAATATTGGCTCACCGAAAACTTTTTAAATTTCGCCCGAGACACACGAGTAGTAGCAAAGTTGAGAAGGAAGGAGGAGGAAGTTTGCCGCGATAAGATCGGCAGATATATTAATAGACGTGTGCGCGGCGAGCATGTCAAAACCGCTATCCAGCCGACTAGGTACACATCCATCTACGGGCAGTAGCTCATAAATACGCTCTAGCCTCCTCCGGCTCGGGGGCGCTCATAAAATTCTGTTTGCTCTTAGGCAAATTACGAGCTTCCGGGCTCGAACGAATCGTCGTCGTCCTCCTCGTGGCCGTTTGCCGCCTCGAGAGCCGTTTCGCGTAAAAGCTGGAAAAACAGCGCGCTCGTTAGCGGACTCGCCAACAAATGACCCTACGCGTGTCGTGGCGTGTCTCGAGTTTTCGCCGAGCTCAAGGATCGCTGCGAGAGCGAGCTTATCCGCAGCGCGGCCGAGCGAGCGCGATGAGGAGCTGCCAGCTGATGCGGCGGCGGCGGCCGAGGCTGGACGCGCAGGGGGCGAAGGAGGCAAGTTGATGGATCGTCGTCGTCGGGTCGGCCGATAAGCCGGGCCGGCCCGGGCGATATTGCGTCGTCACCGGGGGCGCCGGCGGTGGCGGGCGTGCGCCCGGCCAACTTAACGAGCCGAAGACGCGCGCCGAATATCGCAGCTCCGCCCGGCAAACCGACGACGGGGACGCGTGCCCGCTCACGCTCGGCGCATTAAATCACGCCGGCCAGCCCGGGCCACTAATTAAAAGCCCCCGAGTGTCGTCGACCTTGGCTGCCGGGGGCCGGCGCTGATCGCCGAGCGAGCCCTAAGCAGCGAGGCTTACGCGACTCACGCCCTTAATCACCTGCGGCCGGATATACACACGTCCTCTGGATGAATTGCTTTCTCCCTCTCGTTCGATCATTCCCCCCGCGCTGCAGCTAATAATCTGCGCTTTTTCACGCGTGCCCTCGGGAAATGCTCGAGCAGAGAGAGACTCGCTGCAGCTTCGTAGCCCCATCCTGTCTGGGCGCAGGTAAAAATTTGTTTTTCATCAGCAATTTATTTGGCTGAGAGTGCGCGTGTGGCAGGCGCCTACAAAGTAAAGTCTGCTAATTAAAACTGCCGCTTTGACTTTGTGGCCCGAGTGCGGAGCGGCTCCCGCCATGGAAACATCCCAGCCGCGCACTTGCCGCTGTACGCCATTGAAAAAAAGCTCGACAACTACGCCGACGGGAAGAAAATGTTGCGGCAGTTGTACCGCAGACGCGATGCCTCGCGTCCACCTCTCGTTTGTCATCCCCGTAGACTGGAGTAAATCGGTAATTATGGCCGTCGACTGGCGCCCGAGAAGCAGCAAGGAAGCAAACTTTTCCGGGGGAAAAGAAGGCCGGCTGGAGGCGAACGAGCACGCTACAGTAGGGGAAAGGTCCGCACAGGATACTTCCAAGTCGGAGACAAATCGCAAAAATTCAGCGCGCCCGGCGAGACACCCCGGCCGTAATAATAAAAGTCGAAAAACCGAGAGAATAAAGGAAACCGGGGGTAGAGGAAAGGGAGGGGCGCAAAAGAGAAGAGGATGGAGTGGCAGGGGGAGGAAGAATAAAACCAGGACGAAGAGCCGTGGAATTTTTCGCAGGAAGTGACGAGGGAGTTTGGGAAAGAGGGGGCGAAGCGAAGATTTTCAGCTTTATCCCGGGCTCTCGAGCTGGCCCCCGCTACTCGGCGCCCAGCCTTTCCGGCCAGTGTTGCAGCTTTGTTCCCGGCAAACAAAAGTAACGCGCCTTGACTTCCACCCCTCTCTCTCTCTCTCTCGCTCTCTGTGTTTTTAGCACTAGCCGGGCGCGTTACGCGCATCTTGGCCTCGTCTTTTTTTTCGCCCGGCGCGTTTGCGGCCCAGGCCCGCGCTCTGCCCAGCCGTGAAATCGTAAAAATCCACCGGCACGCGCGACTGCAAAAGGGTAGTCGGGCAAAAATCACGGGCTGCGCGCACACGCGACTACCACTCGTCCCTCTGCCCAGGATAAATATTTAGACGCTCAGCCGTCCAGATTTCTCTCCCTGCCACTTCTGACCTTTTATTCCCAAACGAGTTCTCGCTCTTTTTCTTCCTCTTTTTTTTTGCGGACCCTCGCTCTCCTTGTTTTCCTCGTTCGGTTAACGGACGAGGCCTATTTTTCCGACCTTCTCATTCCTTTTCCAATTGAAATTTTTAGCCTGTTTTTTGTGAAGCCAAAAATCTCTCGGTCTGCCGTGAGAAAATAAAAAATGTTCAATTCCGGCGTTGCAGCGAACCGACATATCTGACATCTTTAATTTACCCAGTAGCAGCAGCAGCAGCAGCAGCAGCAGAGCTCGGTTACAAGCTAAGGCCATAAAAGTCATGGCTGCAAACGGCGCTTTCCAGAATAGAGAAAGCAAGGGAGGCTGCTACATCGGCGGGGGGAGGGAGAATCGGATAGGATGAAACGAAGCGCGCGCGGTTCGCCGCGAGCAGTTGCGCAGCGCAAGTAGTACAGCAGCATAGAGCGCCGAGACGACGGCGACGACGACGAGGCAGGGGTCACGCATATCGATTTCCACGCACGTCGCGTTCGCGCGGCTATGCGCGCGCCCAGAGCCCGCACGCGATACACAACTCCCGCGGCTCTATACCGCGCGCCGCGCTCCCCTGTACCGAAAGCCAGCCAAGCCAACTACACACCTACACGAGGCGCAAGCAGCAGACGTAGCCGCCTCTCTCGCTGTGTGCGCCTACTGCCACGAGGCTCAGTCGATACACTTATATGCGCCGGCTCTCGGGAATCTTGGGCATTAATAATCAAAATCGCTTCTCGCTCGCCCCCGGAGTCTATATCTCTGGCGCACCCCTTGGCCGTCCGAGCTTGCGTATAAACTCACCACCCCCCCCCCGCCCCTAGCCTCCCGAGCGAGGTTACCGCGCATCCACACAGGTTTACCCCCGCAATATATAAGAGCTGAGGTGCAGGCTGCAGCCGGGGCTATAGACTCCCTCCCGCTCGGTGTATATACGTCGTTCTCTCTCCGTCCTCCTCCGCAAAGGTCGCCATGACGTTTGACGGTCGATGCGAAGCTGCTGCACCTATGCTACCTGTGCCGCAGACTCAACTTCCCCGTGCTTTCTCTCTACCGCTGCTGCTGCTGCTACTGCTTTCTCTGACAATCGCACGAATCTCACCGGGCAAATAGTTTTGCCGACTATACTGACCGAATACGGATCTATTTGGGCCCTGAGCGTTGGCCGAGAGAAGCGCCAGTAACTCTCTCCGGACATTCAACTCGCATTACGGCTAGCCCACGCGAACTTTCGGACGACGGAGCTACTGCTTGCAAAACTGCGGCCGACTGGAATGCCCTCGGACCCCCCTCCGCTAGAAGCTCCAAATAATTTCCAGTTCGGATTTATGCGAACCTGCGCGTGGCAAAGACAGTCGAGGAGTTACGCCAAGGGGAAAAGTTGCCTGACGTCTGGCTCAAGATATCTGGCTTCGACTGTGGCATCGATTTCTTTCCGTCTATACTACGATGATTCGTAGATGATGTCGCTGCGGCAGCTCTATGGCGCTGTTCCGATTACTCGTTGGTATAGACCGGCGAGCTTAGAGAATGCAAAAGCGCGGATTGCTGTTTGTTGAGTGATTATACTCGGTCCGATGCCGGTTGCCAAAAAGCAACCGAGAACCTCCGCCCGCGCGCGTATACGCTCGCGAGCGAAAATACTTCACAGCTCGGAGGTATTTCATTTCGCGATTTCTCTCCCTGCTCTCTTTCTCTCTCTGGCCCCCACCCGTTATCATATACTTGATTTGTTTATAACCGCCTCTGTACAGCACGCACGCCCACTTGTGCACATATCGCAAGCGATTTTTCGGTGTCACTTAATGAAATGGGTTTATCGGTTATTTCTCCTGAATTTTCATTTAACAAAATCATATTTGTGTCTGCCCGCTATTTTTTTTCATTTGCAAACTTTAATATTTATAATATTAAATGTGGAATTTCAATTAATATACTGTGCGCGCAATGATTCTCGACCCCCCAGGAGAGACGATTTTTTTCTTTTCATTTAGCTTGGGGTCTTTATTCATTATGAGTATGATTTTCTGGAATTGATACGAACAACTTTAAGCGTTATATACGCGTCTGATAATGTATTATTCCAAGATATTTCCTAGCTCGCGCTTTTATCGAATTATAGAATTGTATTTATAACCATGGAGACAGCTCGTTTTCTGAATTTAAATATTAATAATTGTAGCAATAATAACAATAATATCAATAATAATAATAATAATAGTAGAGATTGTTATTATAAAATAATTCAGTGATAACTTAATACAATTCCCTGCTTTAATTAATTTTAAAACAATAATTGCAGGTGATAAATACGCGCTTTGTGCTTTGACAACAACTTCACCGAATAAATAATTATTAAAATTCATTAAAAATATTTTTCAACGCGCACGGACAATATCAACCTTTGTCTCATTCTGGAAAACAACATTCAAAAGATAAACAGCCAAATTTTAATTTGGGAAAAGATCAACAAGAAGATTTTTAGAAAATGGAAAAGCTCGTGGAACTTGCAGATGGTAACTCTCAACCAGTCAATTGCCAAATTCGTTGCTCTAATACTCGACAACGGCAATCCATAATCCAACGTGTAAATACAGTTGGAGTAAGGATTACAGGTAGAGATGCGCGAGGAAGATAGGCGCGGCGGATGTCGGGGAGGGTAGAAGCGTGGGGGGTGGCTGGCAAACATAATAGAGCGAATTTCGGCACTTGGACGCAGTAGCTCTCGCACGCGCGCTAATGGGTGAGAAAGCGCGCGGCGGAAGTTACGGCTGCCGGCGTATGTTTCCTCGTATTTGCACTTTGATCCTCCTCGAGCGTAGCTTGGCGGCAGCCGACCCTCTCATATGCATGATCCTCGTCGGCCGGGCGCACAGGCACGCCACGCGTCTGTGTGGGTGTCTGTGTGCCGGGAGGAAAGAGGAGCGAAGGGGGAAGGGAAAGGGAGGTTAGGCAGCAGCACATCGGCTGAATTTTGCACCTAATACCTCTTGGCGTAATGCATCGCGTGAGCGCGATAACGTATGGCCGCCGCCTCTCATCCCCTCCCGGCTGCCTACCACCCACCTCGACCTCCTCCTCGTTTTTGTGTAGTCACGACCGCGGTCTGGGAGGTATAGCCGGGGGTGGCGGAAGAGAGAGAGAGAGAGAGAGAGAGCGCGCCTGCGTACGTTTGCGCCCCGGCACTGCAATCGATTCGTCATTTAGCCGCTGAATGCGCTCTTACGCGGCTCCCGACGACTCTGCGCACGGCCTGCCAACGTGCTGGATTTATCCGCTCTCCGACACGCCGCTGCTCCCGTCTCTCCCCATCGCCAAGCTCTCGCGTTTTACGCGGCAATAATGCCCTGGACGCCGCCCGGCGAACGTGTGATATTAGCTTTTCGGCAAATCTTTTTTCTCTCATCCGTCTACACTGCTTCCCTCCCCCCGGCAACCAACACACCCGCGCGAATATCCCGCAGCAAGCAGCAACTGGCCGAATTTAGTTTTTCTCTTGGGCAACGGCTCGGCGCTGATCCGGCGAGCGCGGTAATTTTAATTTTTTAACGACAGGCATATTGCATGCCAACTTGGTTTCCAGCAAATTACAGATCTCCCGTGTAAACTTGTTTGGCCACTTTAGAGAGCTAATAAACGGACACGGAGTTGAAAATATCAGGAGGCGCGCGCGCGCGTTAAAAATTCATTAAACGCCTTTTTGATTCGATGTAAATTCCCTCGCTCTCTTTCTCTCTGGCACTCGTAAAGCACTCGTTTAATTTACAGTTGTAAAAACGCAAAATGATCCCTGTTGGAATAAATGCTTTAAAATCTCCTGCCTCTCCCGCCCGCCCCTCGCCGCGGCATCAGCTCTTTCCGACACAAATACGCAGGAAAAAAAGCTCAACTTTTTCATTCTTGTTACAAAAACACTCGCACAGCAGCGCAGCCCAGGTATTTTTATCTTTATTTTAATTTACGCTCAGAATCTCTCGAAGTTTGAAATTTTTTTATCTCAAATGAGAAAAGTTAGATAAGTTTTCCTCGACTTTTAAACTCGCGCGCGCCTTTTTGCAAGCTCTACTCAGCCCCTAGTCCTCCTCATCATTCCCCCCGTCTCTTCCCGGCTTCCTCCCCCATCGTTGTCGAGCCGTGTTGTACTGTAATTAATAGATAAAGATAAGTGAAATAGGACCGAGTTTCCCCATCTGCTTTTTTTACCTCGATAAAACGTCCGATAATCGTAACGAATAAAAGTCATATCTCGAATCGAAAAAGCCAAATAAACAGTAAGCTTTTGAATTAAATCCAGCAGCATGTCGAAAATTTAAAATTCTGCCAGGTAAGAGGGGATTTGCTGAGCAGAAGAAAGGATAGAAATATGCAGCTGAGCGAGAGATAGAGGGTGGCGGGGCGGGCGACTTTAACGAGAGCCGCGAGCGCCGGCCATTTTTCGAGTACACAGGCGCAGAATAGCCTCTTCCTCGAGACTTGGCAGTGCTTCCCTTGTCCCCGGCCGGACGCCTTTTTTTTCTTTCTTTCTTTATTTAAATTCGCGCCCGGCCAAAGCAAGAGCTAATGTTGACGTACCTAAAGTTCCTCGACACTCGTGCACCCCTGGTTAACAATAGGAGCGCCGAGATAAAGGGACTGCTTAACATTTTTAGTGACGATTTTTCTCAACTTCTCTTTTGCTCAACTTTTATCTTTGAAATAATACTGTTCTGATATTTTTAGAAGTACGAAAGTGTCACAATTTTTAGAGTAGAGCTACACGCGAATCTAGGTTGCTTTAATAATTCAACGCTACTGATGTATTTTATTATAAATTAAATTGAAAAAGAAAATTCTCGTGTTCGTCGATTCGCGTTGAAATAACTTTACATCTTGAATTAATTTTATTTTTTCCGGTTTTTCCATTGAATCCTTGTACACAATTCATTCAACTTTTTATGTTTTAAATATAATACGAGATTTTTACAGAAATATTTCAACAATACCGGCAATTTCAAGCGGAGTAATAGCGAACTGTGAAATACTACCTCACAAATATATGTGGAGTACAAATAGCTCAATACGCGACCTAATACTGGCAAGAAGCTTTCGATATAGACATCAGAACAGTAGAGAAAATTCGAGCGATTTACTACAATCTCTGACCGTATTGTCGACTTTTCTTTTGTTGCCTCGTCCATACCATCATTCCTATCGGAAAGTAATTAAAAAAAAATGCAAGTACATTTTTCCTCTCTAATTAAAAATAGCAATTTAGCTTAAAACAAAAAGGCTGAAAATAAAAGTTGCCGTATTGAAAGTATCTCGCTTACAAAATATTTAGAAAAAAGAGAGAAAAGGAAAAAAGTTTAATGCGTACTGTTTAAAATGAAAAAAAAACTCTTTACCGAACGCAAAGCGAGCTGTAGCGAAATATTCTCTCAGCAATTCAAATGCCGAAATAAATCAATAAGCTCAACTTTTACAACGTCCGCAATTACCATAAGACCAAAAGAAAGCGGTTTTGGGAGCAGCTGAAAAAGCGAGAAAAAAAACGAGTGGGAGAGAGAGAAAGAGGTATAGGGTAGGAAAGCCCGAATCGCTTGATCCTGCTTTACAAAGCAAATTGAACTAGCCTCCCGTTACACAATAAAAAATGCAGCATCACGTTATAAAATGTGCCCGGTAATACGAGAGCAAGAAAATTTCATGAACTCGCGCAGATATAGTTTAGGCCGCGAGCAAAAGGAGTTTCGGCGCGGACGAGCCTTCCCCTCGCATTACAGTCCAGTCGAGCATTCTTCTATATTCCGCCTGCTACTCTCTTTTCTTCCCCCCTGTCTCTCTTTCAACATCGCAGAGCAGAGAGAGAGTCGGGGCGGCAGGTGTATAGGGGCGGCTTGTGTCGCGGGCGTCCTCGCGGCCCGCCGTTATTTCCGCGCTGACGTTATCTCGCGGAGCTTAATTCAGCGAGGCCGGTGCATTAGCCCGGGCTTCAGCTTTTTGTTTGGCCTGCCCCGCAAAACTCGCACCGGTGTGCAGGGGCTCGAAGCCGCGCGCGCCCCCGCATCGCACCGTTCTGTGTTTTCCTTCCCTCCCACCCTCCTCCATCGGCCTCGGATTGTTTGAAGACTAGCGGAGTTCGAGGACGGACCAGTCTTTTCTTTTCCCCGCGCATCGCTCGGGCGCGCGCCTCTTATAGCCTTGTTTCGGCTTTAGAAATAATAACAATAATATTGTGCTTCCCAAGTCGTTCCGCGGAAAGATAAGCGCGCCTTGCGAGGAGGCCTGGCCCAAAGCCGGCAGCTCTCCTCGTATGCAGGGCTTTTGCGCGCTTCGCCGGCAGCGGCGCCGGCGATTAATCTCGAAACGATAATATATTATTCACCAGCCTGCGGGAGTTTGCGTGCCTGCTCGCATGGCTTATATTCCACCGGCGGCACAGCTATTCACCATTCTTGTTTTTGTTTGTTTCAGGTTAGTGTACACTACACGCGCGAGATGAATCCTTGGCGCCACTGATAGTGGCCCGCCTCTCTCTTCTTCCTTCCTCTCTCGACTACTGCGCGTAAGTACAGCCCAGAACTACGTCTGCAGCCACGGAGAGAGACCGGCCCTTCCCTCCCTCTCCGCTTAAGAAGTTTTCCGCAAAGACGTATGGCTTGTATTCGCAAGTGTCTTAAGCCAAATATACTCGGGTTCTCCTTGTTCTTGTCGGGAGGAGCTCTATTCGGGCCAACGCAGCCGGTCATAACCATAAAATTTTGATACCTTCTCCCCTCGGCACGCCACTGCACGCGGGAGCAGTCTATCTCGGCAGCTCGCGATCGTCCGACTTTCGAGTTAATCAAGAAGCCTTTCCTCTACCCCCGTCCCAGCCTTGGCTCCTTTTCCGCGTGGCTCCAGAACAATCATTCCCAAAGCCAGAGGGCTTTCATTAAACGGACAACTCGCTTCCAACATCGGGATGGATACTCATAAAGAGGCGGGAGACACAAAAGTGCTGGCGTCCTCGTTGTCCTCCCTTTACTCCGTCGCACAATCTCTCTCCCTCTCTCCCACTAATTCTCTCCCTCGTCGAGATTAAGGAAAACGGGATTTCGCGTGTATCGGGCGAAAGAAGGAGATATCTTCAAGGGATGACTCCTTTCACGCCGGACGCCAGTCTGCATGGGAACACAGCGTATCGCCCTCGCGCTTGCAATAAAGCGCGGGCTTTCTCTCTCCCTTGCTCTCTCGAGTGGCCTTCCAAAGAGATTTTCAACGAGATGAGCAAATGCGTTGAACGTGGCCCCTGCGCTCTCTTCGAGATAAAATTCGAGGAGGGGAGGAAGAGAAGCTTCTCATAGGCCAGGATGCGCTTCTGTTTAGCTTCCTTTTACCCTTTGCCGGGAGCTGCTTTCCTCGATCGTTCACCCCCCGAATGCTCTCCCGGGTCGTTCGGCAAAACTTGATCTTTTCCGGTAGGACGTCTGAGCATCGGAGGATCTCACTGGATTATGCGACTCGTCCCCCGTCGACCTCCTGCTGAATTGATAATATTATGATAATAACGCGTACATATCCTTTGAGCCGCATCGAGAGAGATCTTTCTCTGGTGTGCGCCTGTCTCTGCCGTGTCTTTTTCGACTGCTGTTTTATTTATTGACTTGGCCTGTACAAGCCACCTGACCCCTTCCGGTGCGCAGTCTTATGAATTCTTCAGTTTTTTTCTACACAAATTTGACGGCTTTTCCAATAGCTAAAATAATAATTACTTTTATTGCGTGGCATTTCCGATTTAACGCTGTCAATTATTCATCCAGCACGCTCTTAACGTGAATGACACATTTAGGCTACAGGCACATAGTCATCAAGCAGCCGCTATAACGATTTGACACATTAATAAGTATATTTCAGACTTCACGGTTCAGAGCAAATATATACATGTTTGTCTTGTGTACACAACAATAAGAAAAAAAATTCGTCGTTCCTTCTCCGATTTCCTTTTCGGATCAATAACTGATTAAATCGGCCTTTGAAATAAACCGAGACGGGTGAAATTACTTGACTATCAAACGGGCGGGCGTGAAACGCCGTGAGATCACTGATTAAAAGCAGTTTCGTATATATAGTATAGCTTGCAAATTGCCTCGAGCTAGCCGCAAGCATCTCAAACGCCGAGTTTAAAAGAGCTCGCGGAATAGCTTGCGTGTGTTCGGCACGTGGCTCTTAATTTCACGGCTGATCCAGTTTCTCTCGCTCTCCTGGCATTTCCGATATTTAAATGGAATCAATCGCGAGAGCCGGCGAGACTAATCAGCATTAGCCAAAGCTTTGTCGCTTCGGTTTGGAGAAAGCTGCCGAAGGAAGACTCGGGTGAACTGCAGGCTCGTGGCTTGCGCCGCGCAGGGGTGGAAGCGAGCCTCGACGAGGAGGCCCTCGACGTATATACGCGCGCATGCAGCCGGCTGTTGGTGGGGGAGAGGCTCGATTAACCGCAGGCGCGCCGCTACTATGGTGACGAGTCACCAGCTAAGCCGAGTAAGTTTGAGCGGAAAAATAAAGCGCGTCCTTCGCTGAGAATAGCTTTTATCCCTCCCTCTCTTCCTTCCCACTCATTTCTTATGGGGAAACCTAAAATTAAGCCTACTTTGTCATGGGCTAGGTCGCGGCTTCTGCATTTGACCGGGTCCCTGGGGGATTGGGGACTGCTGATCAAATAACGAATAATTTGCGCCGCATTGAGCTCTCAATCGCGCGCGTGTGCGCTTATACCACAGCCGAGTAGGCCAAGCTCCCTCTCTCTTTCAGCCTCTCTTCTCCCTTGGCTTCCTCCGCCATCCTGCCTGCAGCAGGGTGTACGCAGCCTCCCTTCCCATATAAATACAATGTACGCCGTTCGTGCAATTATTCATTCTCGTAGAAATTCCGATAATCGATAAATGGCATTGAAACGCTCTTATACGAAACTCCCATCCATATTCATAGCGAGTTTCCAGTCCCTTGCAAAGCGCGTCGGCACCCGCCTACGCCGGCCCGACTGCTACGCGGCAGCGGACAAAAAGTTATCTGATAAAACTACTTGCCAAAGCTGGCCTCTCCTATACTGCCGGTTCGCTGTAAAAGAGGAGCGAGGAATTAAGGGGAGGGGTTGGGACGGACGGGATCCGGAAGGGAGGAATAGAGAAGCCCCGCGACGAAAAAAGCTGCCGACTTCCAAGGTAGGCACCGCGCGCCGCAGAGTCGAAGCCACACAAGTCGAGTATGATGATAATTAAAAGCTCGGCCCGACGATATCGTTGACAATAAAAGACAAGGAGAGAGAGAGAGTTATTTTATTTTTATTTTTTCCCCATCCAACCGCTGCTGCCTACGTCTTGCTGGAATCTCATTAGTTGGAGAGTAAAACGTCTTGAAGCCGGTACACCGAAGCATTAGCGCGAGGAGATTGCGAGTATCAGCCTAAACGCGAGTTCATGCATATTCACCATTGTCTCGCTCTTCTTCTCCTCGTTCCCTTTTTGTCTTTGTCCCCCAGAGTCGTGGGCAGCAGCTTTTCTCTATCTTGCAGTAGTCGAAGCGCGAGAAACTCGGACTCTTTGGGTATCCGGCGCGCCGGCCGAGATAAAACAGACCGCGCAGATAGTAAGCCGCGGCAAAGAGAGCGCGCGCCCGAGCGAGAGAGAGCTGAAATGGAAGCTCGGGGGATAGTCGAGTCGCGTATAGAAGGAGCGCGCGGCAGGAGGAAGCGGCGGCGGTCGACGTGCTTCGTCGGGGTGGCTGGGGGGTGTAGCAGCGCCGGCAACCCGCCGGCAGGGAAGGGGTTTCGCCTGGCGGAGGGGCAGGCTGGGAGGCGAGGAGGGTCATGGGGGGGAGCTTGCGCTCCGCTCGATACCACTGCGGCACACGCCGGCCGAACTCGATGTCTATATAGCCCCAGCCCGCACCGCGCGCACCCCAGCCCCAGCCGCTATACGTGTCTGCCTCTACCTATATACCTATAACGCTGGCAAGTACGCTACCGCGGCTGCAGCGCTCGTACGCACTCGGAGTATCTCGCTACTAGGCTCTCGCACGAGAGACTCTGGAGCGGCCCCGAAAGCTCCGCGCCACGCGTCCTCGGCCACTCCGACTGCAGATGAGTGGAGTTGGCGGGGGGCGGTGGGACGGGGGGGGGGCTAAAAGAGCCAGCACAGAGCCTTATCTTCCATCCCTCGCGGCTCCGCTCTTCGTATTTTCATTTATTTCCAGCCAGCACACGTCCTGCCCCCTCCCCCCTTGCGCCCCAGAGCTGCAGCTCAGCTCCTCACCCCTTTTCAGCTGGCTTTGTTTCGCTGCTGCCAGCGGCAGGGAGCTCTGCGCCCCGCATTCCCCGACGACGCTGCTACTGCCGCTCCACTGCCTCTACTGCTATACTGCACGCGCGCTCTCTCTCTCCGGCTAATTTGTATACATACCCGGCGCGCTATCTTGGCTCGCGCGGCATTCCACGCGCACGTTCATGGAGATGTGTATTTGCGCGCGTGTATTGACGGCGTGGCAGCTCGGATGCCGCTGCACCGGCCTCTCTCCTGCGCTGTCCGCCCACACCCCACTACCCCATTCCTTGGTGCCACCCCCCGCCAGACACCCACCTTCCTCCATTCTCCTGCAGCCTGTGCTCGCTCGCGCGAGAAACAATATTTGGACATTCCTCAAGTGGTACGGGCCAACACCGCCGACCTCCGGGAATTTCGCGCGCGTTTTATCCTCCCGTGTGATACTTTGCTGCTAGCCCTGCGATATGCTGATGACGCTCTACGAAAGCTGCGAAATCCGTGAATATCCTTGTGGCGAGGCAGACGATCAAGAGAAGCTGGAAAACATAAAGTCCGGACATTCAACATTTATAAACTTATCAGATCGTTATTTCGAAATAATTTTCATAAATCGAGCAATTGACGAGTTTGAAAAAGAAAAGAGACAACGACTTTTCAGCGAGGTTTACTTTACTTTTAAAATAATAAGCTCACGGCGAGATGATGGAGTTATAAAACTTTTAATTTGCATCGACGCAAGCTTGTTTCGACGTTTTCCTTTTTTTTCTTTCCTTTTTTTTTACGACGACGTAAATTTAAAACGACTCGAACTATCCTACTGCTAAAATTCAACGCGCATAATTTTCGCCTCTCTCAAGTTGATGCTTACTCCCCTGGAGTTATTCGACTTGCTTGTCATTTTATAACTTCGTAAAAAATTACTCGTCGAAGAATATAAAAAAAACATTATAGCCAAGCTACACTAACTGGTTTTTATTTTATTTTTTTATTTTTTTTCCTACAGTAATTTATTCTCTCCTCTCCGGGCGTTCGAGCTACAACGTAAACAAATATTTATCATCTACAAACGCCAAAGACAGAGCTAAACGTGCACAAAGCCGGTTTTTTTCGAAAAAAAGCAAAGAAAAAAAAGATTAAAAAAAGAGCAGGCTCATTCATGACTCTTTCAGTGTAGTTAATTAGCGTTTTTTTCGGGACCTTTGTTATCAAGTTGGAAAATTTAAAATTAGACTAGAGCCAAAAGTTTGAAAAGCTCGTTTGCTCCAGTTTAATTCTAAGCCGGCGTCCAGCAGCGAGAGCTACAGAAAGAGTGAGAGAGAGAGAGAGAGAAAGAGGGGGCAGGGAGGGGGGGAGGGGTAGGGAGAGACAGACAGAGAGTAAGAGAACAGATTCACGTGCGCAGGGCAAGGAACGAGAGCAACGCTCGGAGTACTCCCATAAATAGCCCCGATCGCGGGGAAGGACATTTGCATAAGTGCGCAAAGCTGCCCTCGTCCCCCAGCTCCTGTTGCAATAATCCAAGAGGCCAACTGATCCTCTTTGTCTCGGGCGTACTCGGCTCGCCACGCCTCCCCTCCCGGCTAACTGTTTGACTGGGGCTGCTGCTTCCTTCGAAAGCTCTATTTTCACTTAGCCCCAGCTCTCTCTTTCGCCATGGAATCCATCCTCGGAATTCAAGCAGGCTCGAGCCCGAAACAGCGGCAACTCGTCTGGCGTAAAGGCGACGAGAGCCGAGTAAGCGAGACGTGAATAGCTCATGGGGGAAAGGAGTAGGTGTGTGGGAAAGTCGATTCGACGGGATGGACGGCTCAATTTTTTCAGCGGTTCAAGTGGCTCGGCGCCGTCGCAAGGAAAGCGACTGTAGACGCGAGCGGAGGGGCCTCGGCGAGCTGCCGCGATGGAATAAAATCGGTTTCACGGGGGCGTGTGGGCTAGGGGAGGGAAGGTGCGCGACTGCCTCTCGTCTACTAGCGCGCGCTCACGGAGATGAGATAGCTCTTGGGTTATCTTTGCTTTATACGCCTCGGGGAGCGGGTTCGCCGCTTTCTTCTGGCTTTTTGCACGGGCCCCTCCAGCCCCTCTCCTCGGGCCGACTTACACTTACCGGGCGCGCCCAGGAGATGGAAAATGATTGCGACGTTGGGCTCGATTTAACTGGTGCCTGTGCCGCGTAGGTGTGCCTCTGCGTGTATGTGTGTACAGCAGACTCGAGAGCGCACGTGGATATTTGCCGAATGAACTTTCTTTTTCAGGATTTTTCAATCGGGACAAGCGCGCATATCTGAATTTTTCAGTCCGCGGACCGCGCGCGAGCGCCCTCGCCTACTCGCGGAATGGAGGAGCGCATTTTCATCTTATACCCGGAATATGAGTTTCTTTTGTAAACGTCGGCCGCTGATACATTTTCATGCCGGCGGTATTTTACTTTCAAATGATGCCAAGAGCACACCCCCGCCTTCCTTCCTCCCTCTCCTCCTCCTTTTTCTTTCGCAATATAAATATCACGCCTACACTTCCTGATTTGATTTACTAATTTCGTTATTGATAAACGCACCGTTGCTTTTATGGAAAAACACTATTTTTACTTTTCACTCTATACACGCTATATAAAATTGCATTGCAGCAGTGTTGTTTTTCCAAACATACACTGAGAAAAATCGCTCAGTAAAAATTATTTTAATTCTAGCAAAAATTACTATATTTTGTAGGAAAGTTGATACTTACTCGGAATTTAATAA
>JAPYYQ010000888.1:0-51100 GCA_030522585.1 Anagyrus pseudococci
GCTTTACAAAAATTTTAACGATTTTAAAACTTTCAGCTAACTTTTTTCAGCCTCAAGCCAAAATAATAGTATTTAGGTTCGAAAAATTCGGGGTAAAACAAAAACTTTATTGATGCTCGCAAGATATTCGAATTTGATATTATATAATAGCGCAATTGCCGAACGTATGTATATTTCTATATCTGGCAGGGATAGCAGTCGAACAAAATCATAACTCTAGCTCTCTGACACGCGAGCGTTGTACATCACGATATTTTTGTCCGCAGATTTGATATACAACTATTTAGAGAAAGCGCCTAAGCTGATTGCCGATCTTTCCCCTCCTATTCTGCTCTCGCCGCTCTGTACCTACTTGGAATTTGTCATGCCAACCTAAATTGACGTTTAGCCCCGCGCGTGCGCTCACCCTATAGACATACGCAAGCGTAATCTTATAGAAAAGCAACTGTACCGATTCAAAGCAACTGTGACGTCTATCGGCGAACGTTATGTGCTTTAATGATTCAAAATAAATTTCCACTCAACGGCGATCGTCATTTTTTTGTCTCGGAGACGACCGAGACAGGTCTTGCGAGCCGATCGTGGTTCATACAGTTTTATCCACGGCAAGACAATGGTAAAAATTATACGACGACGCGGCTATGACGATATTACTATTACAAATAACACAATACGAACAACAAATGTTCTTGCAGCCCGACGATTCTTAATTGTTGAGATAAAATATTGCATCGCCGGGGAATAATATAGCCTCGAATTAATCTAAATTCACGGCATATAGAGGAAGAGTGAAGGAGGGAGGGGGAGAGAGAGAGACTGCAGGCTGCACCTTGTACTTGAAAAATAATCCAACATCTATCCTGGCATATACTGGTCTGTTTATATAACACATCTCGCATATGCGCACATATGCCGCGAGTTAGCGAGAAATAATGGTAATGTGTAAAGGTGAAAAGCGGCGGCGGTGGCGGCGGGGCCGAGTCTTACACCTGAGAAATCTCGGCGGGCTCCTAATGAAAGTAACAGCTTGTAATTGACACCTCGTGTATTTCTCCATCGGAGATTTGCTTCCTTGCATCCCGGGCAAAAGCCCCGTCGGGGGGGTCAATGCATTCGCTTTTAGCCAGCGTAAACCAGTCGGTGCGGCGGGAGTTGAGCCTGCATAAGAAGCGCCAAGCCAGCAGCTGCTGCGCCGAGAGAACGTGTACGTACACATATGTATATGTACGGGGGAGAGCTAGACTCGATTTCACGCCTCCGCAGTATATATTCAGCAGGTATAGAGGCAGAGCAGAGAGCGCGCGCGATCAGCGCATGAAAAAGAAAAAAAGAAGAGAGAAAAAATTCTAATCCCCGACTAGTCCCATCGAACTCGCTCTCTGCAAACATTCTCGTGGTTGAAGCTTTCGATCGGAGAGCTTAGGCTCGCTCGGGTGATCGACGCCCGATAAAGTCTGCAGAAATGGCATGCCGTTGGATTTTAATGGAAAGCAGGGCTTTGAAAAGGGTTTGGCTTAGAGAACATACGTGTGTGCGTGCATGTGTGTGAGCGAGAGAGAGAGAAACGAAATTTCGAAATTGCGAAACGTTGGAGGAGAGAAAAAGAAAAAATCGGCAGAACCGGTCGCCTCCGATAAGAGCCGCGTGTGCGTTTGGTCTGGGTGTATACTGCGGCTGCTTGTCCGCGCGCGAGCCGATAAGAGTGCCGCGAGCGCGCTAGTTGCAGCCGCCTGTTGCGGTGCTAAAGCGCCCGCGCGACGCGGACTTTTTATGGCCGGGCCGCCGGCTGGCGATTCGTTATTGGCTATTTTCCCGTGGAGTTGGCCGACCCCCCCGGCTCCTCCGCGCTGGCAATTAGCAGCGGCACCTACTCCATACTCGCCGCAGAGCTCACGGCGCGCCAACGGCATTCCGACAATTTCCACGGGCCCAGCGTTGCTGGACTAGATGTAGAGTCATACCAGCTGGCCCACGCAAAACCGCGGCCCCGCTTGGTAACGAGAGAGCCTTTGCTCCGAGATTGAGATTTCAGTGCCGATACAGACACGCGGCGTATAAAGCCGCCCGGCTACTTCCTTCCGATATTCCCCTCGATTCTCAGCCTACGCAACCCCTCCACCTGCGCTCCGGTATTTCCTTTGACTTTTTTTTCCCCATTGCTTTTCAACGCAATCCCTTCACTTGTTCCCCACCCAGTACGCATAGCACGCTCGCCGCTTACAATTAATTCCATTGAACAATAATTCAGCGGCCGGTGAAAAAAAAAACACATCGCTTTGCGCACACGTGTTTGCTTCTCAAACGTCGTATATACACACGCGCGCGTATATATAATATAAATTTTCACGCTTGATTAATTCAAACGAGCGCGAACAGAGCCGCATTTGACCGGTCTACACACACACACAGTCGTATTTATACGTCCCCGGCTATTATAATATTAGAACATTTGCACTTTTAACAAGCCCATTCGAATTAATCTTCCTGTCTTTGGCTAATGTTCAACAAGACACAATATCCGATGTCGTAAATAAAAAGCGTAGACGCGTGTAAATCGCGCGCACGTGAAGTGTGTGCGGCGAGGGGGGGGCAGCAGGAAATGCGGAGATTGAATAAGAGCGCCGATATATAGAGAGAACGCACGCGCGTATAGAGCTTGCAGCTCCTTTTAATTTTCTCGATGACCGAGCTTTCGCAGCTCGTACACGCTCTATCCGAAGATACAGCGACCAAGTGCCGAGACGACGGAAAGAAAGGGTGCACGGGGGGGGGGGAGACAATTAGAGGGGAGGGGCCTGATCCCTCTTTCTCTCTCTCGCGATGAAAGAGCCACGCGATCTGCAGGCGACGTGGCCATAATTTAGCAAGTGCAATATTGTCGGACGGAGTGCTCGGCGCAGCTATATTCACTTAGTTAATGAGCGGCAAGATTTAACGTCGGCGTGTCGGGGTGATTTGACGCTCTCTCTCTCTCTCGGGCCGCGGGTAACTAGATATTGTCTGTCCTCACGCGACGGGCCATACGTAAGAGGCGCGGACGCCTCGCTGCCATAAGCGCGCCGCCGCCAACATTTTCTCTTTACGAGCACCCTGCCAGAGCTGTGTGAGAGAAAGAGAGAGATCGAGTGCGATCGCGCATGGGATGATCGGTACGCGAGAGGCTAAGTAGTGAGAGAGAGAGAGACCGCGCAGGAGAACGATGGGGGAGGAGGCTGCTGCAGCACAGATTGAAACTCCCGAAACTCTCTCAGGCTGTATATTTTCAGGTTATATGTCGAATTACTTTAACGAGAATTATCCTTGGATTGTAAAGATAAGAGAGCTGGGCCCTCGACACATACACACACACGCGAGCGAGAGTTGCTTCGGGATTAGAGGCTCCGAGCAGGCGACGGCAGCAGCCGCGCTGCTTGCACCAGGCGCGTCCGCGCTAACGGGAAATAATAAGCACGTGCGATATGATTGGTTGTCGAGCGCCGCACTCTCACGTGGCTCTAGCCTTCCCTTACTCCCTCCTCTTTATATCCTATATATATGTGCTACAACCTCGACACTCGATTCTCCCGACGCGCGCAAATTTCAAGTGGAACACGATATATGAAGCACGGACCATCTCTTTCATCAAGCCCCCCCCCCCCCACCACCGACCACCGCCGCCGCTCTCACACTTATCTATCTTCTATACCGAGCTGACTAGATTTAACGTTGTTGCACAGTCGCGGAAAATGCGACTCCATCCGTTCGCTATCGTCGTGTTACAAGTGAAAAAAAGTGCAACGTCTTGTGTTGCCGCCTGGGACTGAAGAAATTTCTTTTCATTAAAGCTTAAGTTCAAGTTAAATTTTAAACCACAAACGATAATTGTACAAAGCAACATCATTTCTTTTGCGTTCCACCTTAGACTATAGTCGTAAGATAAACATATTGTTTGAAATAAAAATATTAAATGACAAAGTAATCCATTAATAATTGCTTGCGCGGAAAAGAATTGGACTAGCGGGAAGTATAAGTACGTAGAGTTTGCCGGGTGTATACGGAGCAGATGGAAAAGAGCGCGCGGTGAGTGTGATGAATGCGAAAATTGCAGGTGTTAAACGCGGCACTTTGTCAAGAGATAAATAACTCATTATTGTTGCGAAATTAGCGCTTATTAAGAAAATGAATGCGCAAGATAAGTCAAGAAAACAACTTCCACCGCTTACACGCGTGCACACACACAGAGCCAAATCGGAGAAAGAGAGAACCGCAATGAACTCGTAATGAAATAGTTCGCTCTCGAGAGAGGTCCGCTCGTCTATATACTCAGCAGCTATACGGCAATATAAGCGGCGACTCTCAGGAAAGTATTACACGGGCTCACATAAAGCGCGGCCCCGCGAGCAGCAGAGGAGGAGCGTTTGCGCGGAAATCCACGTGCAATTTACCCGGCGACTTTCTACGCTACGCGCCACAAATCGAATCACTGCCTCAAATGAATTTTCTACTCCAAATCGTCCCTATGGACGACGCCGCCGGGGTTAACCTACTCGTGCAAGTCTGCGTTTGCCCGTACTCGCACATGCGTTGTATTAACTTAACGACGTTATTATTAAAATTGCTGCCGGATTGCTAATGTTACGGCTACACGCGTGGTTTGTTTGTAATGGTTACGCTGGGTGTATTGAGTTATTAACCTTCGTGGCATTGAAGGCCATAAAGGTATTTAAAACCATTGCTGCTCCTAGTAACAAAATTAAGTTTCCGTATTAACGAAAAACCGAATGCAACGACAAACGATCCAAGAATCACACGGGATAGCTCTGAACTTGCGAGCAACTTATAATAGCTTGAACCCACAACACCTGCGGATTACGAAGCCGCCGTTCAAGCCAACGGCATTATTCTATCATATGATTTATTTGTATTTGTCAGCAGATAATACGTCCAAGACGTCATTCATTAGTGGGAGTAGCGAGCTCTTGCTGCAAAGCCGCTTGCACAACAACGACAGCAGCGGCGGCGACGAGTGTGTTAACGCGTCGAAAATGAGTAATTCGCTTAAACAAATCAGCCGGCTCTCTCGCGGCGGCGGGTTATTATTAAAAGCGATAAGGAAATAACGCCGGCGAAAAGAGTGTTTTCTCGTGGCGCGGCCGTTAATATAAAACTGCAGAGTGAGAGAGAGAGACAGAGGCATGGCTCTCTTGGAATTGATCGCTAAGGTTTCACAATTGTAGCGACACAGTTACAGCGCTCGCGCGAGAGATCGCATCGAAAAAGGGGCCGTTCGCCGCGGCGCAGCGTCGAAACGAGTATCAAGCGCGCGCGTGTGCGTCTGTGGCCATTGCGCGCCGAAGGTAACGCGCACGTAGGCACACGCAGGCCGAAGAATTGCATCTGTAAACGTCCTTGAAATAAATTCCGCCCAGATTTCCATTTCTATCCTCTTTTTTTTCTCCTTTGCTTTTCGCGACATCTCTTCTCTCTCCCTCTCAAACAGGTTTACACCAGCCTGCTCTTTCTCTCTCGCTTACCAAACTTGCCCTCTTCTCTCTCCCGTGCGTTTCTCAATCCTTAATTTTAAGCTCTTTTTCTTCGTTGCGCGCCGCATTATAACTACACTCTAATTTACCCGATCGTCGTTCTCCAGCCTTGATTTCGTCGATTCTTTATAAATTTAGTAAGTCAAGCTCTCGCCAATGTCCACTTATTAATTTATCCTCTTCTGCGTGTGTATGCGTATATTCGTGTCGACCTCGAAAATGCGCGCATTACGCAGGTCGAGCACGTAACGCAGACTGCAGTGTCGAGTGAGAGAGGAGGGCAGGTTATCCGTGAAAGCGGCCAGATAGACCGTTGGAGTTTGAAAAATTCAGTTGCGTTCAATTAAGCAACATCCAAGTCAATCTATAGCCAAAGGTTACGGGAGATACATAAGAAAATAGGATGGCTAGGAGGAGTATAGGATATACAGGAGGTAGAAGTAGGTTGGTAGGCTGGCAAAGAGCTGGAAGAGATCAGGTCGCATCGGGCGCGTCTCTCCCGTGCCTCGTTGAGCCGTGGGAGAATGGAGGACTTGCTCTCGGGGGCGATTCTCTCTGTCTGTCTGTGTATGCTCGCGCGAGTGTTGGCCGACCTCCCACTGCAGCCTCTCTTCGCTCGATTCATCTCTCTCCTTCTCTCTCGCCGATTAATCGCACACGAGAACAGGGCTTCTCGGATTATTACAAAATTGCTGCGGCAATGCCGTGTATATACCCGGCCGCCAAGCCCCACCTCCTCTCTCTCTACTGCCTGACTTGGACATTTATTGCGCCCCCATGCACACGCGATCTCAACTATACATAATTGAATCGTCCAAAGGCTTAAATCTAACGTGACTTTTCGCCTATCCAGAACCCCCTCTCCTCCTGCTACATCATTTCTCGGCTTATTATTACTTTTTTTTTCTTCTTCGAGACTACGTACTCCAACAACATTTCTATATACACCTCTTTGATTATTTTCTTTTCTTTTTTCAATTAATATAACGCAGAAGTTAAACTTCGCATTGACACTCGCAGTAGGTGTTCTAATGGGAGTTTAATCCACGCGAGATTATTCCAATGAAATCTCTTCAATTCCGCTGTAATAGATAAATAATTATAACGCTACGGAAAGGGAAAAATCGCGTAAACAGCCCGTATGAAAAGGCGCCGTAATGTGAAAAAAAGAGCCGAGAGCTGCTAATAAATTAACGTACGCCGGCTTGTAGTCTCGCACAATAACCGAGGGGGGGCCTTTTATGACTATTCACCGGGCAAAATTGAAAAGCTCGATTACCGACCTCACGCGCGCTTAAGAGAGTCGAAGAAATTGTAGGGTTTGTCGGCGCTTATATGCGCCGTAAAGGCCCATAACGGCGATAGTCCCCTCCAGCCCGGCTGTCCTCTCGCGTACGCACACGTACATATATATATATTATCCGAAAGTGCAGGCCTAAAAGGCTGCAAAAGAGCTGTTATCGCAAGCACCACTTAGTCTTTTCTCGAGTTCTGTAAGTGCGCGCGCTCTGGCGGAGGGGAAGCCGGGGGGGGGGAGTTATAATGAGCCGGAGGGAGAAAAAAGCCGAGGAGGGAAAATCAACAACGAGCCGCCGACAATGCCTAGGCCGTAAATCGGCGTGGCGCGGAAAGAAGAAAAGGGTTGCATTACCTATAGACCCAATTGCCGCTCTCTCTGCTCTCGGTAAGCAGCCTGGCCAGCAGTGCGAAAAAGAGCTGTTAGTTCCTCCTGCCTCCTCTCGACTCCTTCTTCCTCTTTACCATCGTCTTTCTTCCGCTTCTTCTGCTTTTTTTTTGTTATTTCGTCTCGGTCTTTCCGCCGACACGCCGCGCTGGCAGCTTGATTATACGCGTTGCAGCGAGAGAGAGAGAGAGAGAGAGAGGTGGGCCGGAGGAGGAGCTTCTTATGCAGCTGCCGGCTTTTCATCCGCGCGCGTGACCGCGAGAGCGCGCAGTCTCTTACGCACAGTACCGTTAACGATATTTCGCCTAAGGCGCAGACACCGGCTCTTCAAGCCAAATTACACGGATCCCCGTATCTCCGCTCCCCATTCCCCCTCTTCTGTACACGCATGCAATTCCAATATCTGGACGTCTGGTACTTATTACGGTCTTGCAATATAAACATATGCAAAGACCGACGATGTAGGTTCGATCTCTACGCGGAACTGGAATAACAGCCTCCTCTCTCTTCTGCCTAGATACTGCTGAATATGCCTAGATTCAATGCTGAGTGGCTCTTTTTTTTGGGGGGGTGCCGGGCGTATTTACAGGTGCAGTTTGATTGCTTTAGATGCGGAGAGGTTGTTGCCGGTTGCCGGGCGCACGTGCGATTATTGCGTTCCGCCAATTAAAAACCGATCGGTCACGAAGAGCCCGCTATGTACTTCGTCGGGTCGAGGCTTAATTTTTTCTTTTTTTTTTTTTGCTTTAACGAAGTTTTGACGGATTATCAAAAATTACGGGGCTTTCATCGGCGACCTACACCAGTGTATTGCAATTTGTCATTTTTTTTTTGTTCAATTTTTCGGTTGTACTTTCGAAATTTAATTTTAAAAAGTTATTGTCGATTTGGAAAACGAATGAATAAATAAAATACGATAGCCGAGAATGAAGTCAAGCGCTTTTACCGGTCGCATATTTCGGTGGAAGCAAATTCGCCAATCTGCTCGTACTGAAATGCAGTATTAAGTTGAACGAAATTGACATAAATATCGAAGCGTAAGAGACAAGCGTAGGGGCGGGTAGAAGTAAGGGGAGGTTGGAGAGAAAAAGTACACGGTTAAGCGAATGATAAAAGGTTGGAGAAAAAAATATCGTATTACCTGTATGATTTATAACGAGCAAGGGCATATATCCTACCGGACAAGAATAACTTCGGCCAGACGAACAGCATTCCAAAGCCTTCCCCGAGCGGGGCTGCTCTTTCTCTCTCTCTCTCTTGGGCCCGTCATTCGCACGTGTAAACGGCATTTGTCTTGGGCATGCAGGACAGGGGGAGAAGGAGGGCGAAGGGAGGGCCGCCGGTTTTTCGCCTCCTTTTCTCCGCGCTCAGAGTCTCCCCTCTTTGCGTGCTCTCTCTCTCTCTCTCGCTCGTTTCTGCATGGATTGCTCAAATCAGCGGTGAACGTTCGCCCTCGAAAAGTTCATTCCAGCCTCGCTTCCTATCTTTCTCTTTCTCTCTTTACTCGCTTCCCTTCTCCATATATACGCTAACGTCCACGCGCATTCCTCCGTATCCCCCGGCCGCCCCCGATAAATTCCCTTTTCTGAGCTCAAGCCAAATGGACCTGGATATTTTTACCTACCGCGAACGTAAATGAAAAGCGGCTTTGGCTTTTACTCCGATTTTTCACCTTTTCTTTTTTCTTTGGTCGCTACAACTACTTTTGCAAAGTCTTCTTCTACTCGTACTCTTTCTCCACTGTTTACGACTCTCTGATGAATATTTTTACGATCCTGAAGAAACTCGATCTGCTTTAATACTTTATATATTTATATAAATTTGCGAATGTTAATTTGATATAAAATTTTATTATAATGAAAGAATGAAAATTAAAAAAAAAGCAACGGTGTAAAAACGTTTGTATTTGAAGAAAAGAAAAAAATACGAGAACGATCGGTACTAAAAAGCACTATCAAATTGCAATCTTAATTTTCTCTGATGAACATAAAATTTTAAACTTTGTCCCTGACGAATATTAAGCTTTTTAATCTTTTTCTGACGAAAATAAGTGTCCTTGATATATTAAAAGAGAGAAAATGAAACTGAAATTAATCCTTGTGATTTTTTTTCTCTCTATTTTTTCGCGACACTTTAGTTCGTCACTATTTTTTCGTATTTGACAGCATGATAAATGTTTAAAAATGTAGCTTACCAAATTTAATTAAACGATGGCTAAAAAAAGAATTTGTTTTTATAAAAGTAAATGTCAATCTCGCTAAAGTAATAAGGTATACTACTTTCACAAAAAAAGAACAGCTGAGGAAGATTTAGGGAGACAGTGAACATTCGACAATAAAAAACAAGTAAAGTATTCATAAAAGTTTGTTATATTTTCGTCATTTTTCTCTCGAGTATATTCACAAAGGACATTACATCTGACTTATGTATACATTTGTTCTAACCCTTAATCTTAAATCGATAGTGTTATCGCTTAAGCTTATTACTCACGCTTATCATAACATTCTGCTGTGATCGCGGAAATTCCATATATGTGCTGATCCTTTCGTCAAGCACACACACATACACACAACTCTTTCCTCCTTTTTTTCCATTTACGGACAATACTTAAGATAATTTCAACAGACCAAATTTTTACGTCCCAACATTTTTCCACTCATTGCGGCGTTTAAATTAATATTATTCATTATTCTTAATTCCTTTTTAATCATTAAACATTTTTCTTCATTTATTGACAAAGTGAGTCTTTCATAAAATTGCTTAATTGTTCCTTTCGTTTATTTCTCACATAATGCTTTTTTCAGAAGCCAAACAGTCAAATAAATCGCATTTACAAATTTGCTAAATAAAAAAAAACAGAGATAAGAAAACGAAAATTTTACATCTTAACTTTTATATCACTTTAAATATCATCTTCAGTACAGGATATATGTTTCACTCCCTTTTCAATACGTTTAAACTAAAATATAGTAACTACGCGAATAATAATTTATTAAATTATTATTTTGTCTGCTCTGAAGGATACAATATAGTTTATTTTCAAAATATTTGAGTTTCTCAGATAATTATGGGATAATTATAACACATTTTATCTTTGAAAACGTTGCTGCAGTAGTCTTTGCCTCTTCGGCGTGCATTAATGAATGACGTTGAAAAGATGAAGATGAAGAAGTAGATGAAGAAGAGGAAAGGAAGAAGAATCAATGGAGTAAAATATAAGTTGATTGTTTCGGCGTTATTGGTAAAATAATGGCTTACAATGTATGATTAATGGCCGAATGCTCGTATGGCACTCGAAATGTTAGAATGATAGACAGGTACGATGAAAATGTCCAAAAATTAATCTTCGATGAAAATAAATGCATGAGTCTATAAGTGTCTATGCTTAAGCCAACTTTTCTTTTCTGACTTTGTCGAAAAAAGAAGCCTTGGCTTTTTATAATTGTGATTTGATTGTAAGAAGATGCTTACGACGATTGGACAATGCAACAGCATCATGCAACTGCCATTATGTTATTTCAGTTCAATGTTCGTTTTGATTAAAGTGTTATCGTGTGTGTTGCGTTATATTTCTGTCACTATTGCAGTGCTTCTCGCTTTTCGTCTTTCGTAAGGCGGACAAGTTTATTTCACGAGACATACACATTGAATGATTTTTCTTTTCCTTATTACACATACATACGCTTTTCTCTACACGCTATTATAAGTTTCTTCCTTTTTTTCTAGCTTTTCCTCGTCCTTTTCGTACAAAACAAAATGGCATCTTTTTGGCATTGGAAGAAAAAATACATTTTCAACATGGTCTCTCTCTCTCTCTCACTTTCTCTCTCTCTTTTTTTATTATTATTTACTTCATTCCTTTTATTTTATCATAACTTTTTAGTTCCTTCTATTATTTTTCTCTCCAGTCATTTATTTCCATATAATTCTATTCAAAAATTTTTTCATTTTTATATATTTTTACTTTTAATAAAGTCGCTATAATATTATTTCAATTATTTCATCTTATTCATTCCCTAAACATTAACTTTAACTCTATTTTGGCATCATCGCGCTTTTTATATCAGTTTTATTGTTTCATATTCTTTTCTTAATTTTTTCTTTACGTTGCGGTTTTCTTTCACGATTGTTTTTGTCGTTATAAAAAATCGCAAGAACAATATGTGCAGCACATTGGCTTTTGTTTGAGCTAATGGCAGTGCTTTTCCTTTAAAAGTTTATTGTAACTTTGATTTGTTAAACGTGTGTAACATACATAATTAGCACTGAAAACCGAAATAAACACATCAAAGGCTCTGAAGCCAAAATTAATTAGACTCAAACAATCACGTGTTACTAAATAATTGATCGAAAATGATTGTTCAGCCATTTTTGTCTGTTATCTTTTTTTTTTTTGTTTTAAAGTACTGTGTACAGTGGAATATCATATTTAAGATTACCACCTCGTAATTTTGAGTTCCTTATTTCGTTAGATTTCAATACTAAATCACGAGGCGATGATAACATAAATGCTATTGATGATTAACGTTGTACTATGGGTTGCTTTTCCTTTACGAAAGATCTAATAGAAACACCATTACCTCAAAAAAGAAGGAACACCACTTCGATTTTAAAAAATTCATACCTTATGTTACATTGTTAGTTTTTATATAAGTCTTTACTGCACAGCAATGTTTCGTTTAAAATTATTACATCATTTTTCATAAATATACTCGTATCAGTGATTCTATCAGACGTTTTCTGCCAGGAAAAATCTATTTATATATATGTATAGGCATATTCAAAATACTTACATACATATATATAAATAATTGTATATGCATATTTATAATTTTTACAAGTTGAGGCATATTTGATAAGTGTACGGAAATAAAAATTAAATGTGACGAAGAAAAGGAAAACAAATAAAAAATATGAGCAAACAATATGATTTAATTGGAATAATTGTCTTACAGTGCGCATCATGATTTAGTATACGCTGTACAAGATTTAAAAAAAAAGGAGATAAAATAAAATAAAATAAAAAGGAGATAATGATGTAAATGTGGGGGGAGGGAAAGTCGATTGAAATTTAAAATACAGATTAAGGATATACAAAATGTGACGCAGTGACGGCTTCGTTAAATGAGCGCAAATTCCGTAACAACTTGCTTTGGGACGTCGCTTGACATAATCGCACTAAAACCGTTGAGACTCAGGCCCAAATTATTAAAAGTGACGCGTTTTCACAAGTGGCGCGTTTTACTTATTGTTACGATACTTGTACAAATTCAGCCTTAAACTGATACCTCAATAGTTGTATAATAGTACATAACACTCTTCCAAAACTTAATAAATAATTATTTAAATTACATTAAACTACTAATTATTGTATGCCATATTTATGATTAATAATATTTATATATATATTAATGATTCTTATAATACTCTCGAATCGGGACGAAGCAGCCATTTGGTTATTTTATTTATTCAACATTTCGCTTTATTTTGTCATTTTAGTCGCCTGCACGCATAAAGATTCAAATGGCTGTCTCAATCCGCCAGCATCCAAACATACAAATATATAAAAGATTTCATAAAAACGATTGACATTATACATCTAATCGTGAGAATCTACGGCTGTAGACAATTTAAAAAATCATTGGAAAGCATAATTAAATTTTTTCTAATATCAAAAGTTCCGTCACATCTAAAATTCAAATTTCTATACGCATGAGAAATTAAAAGAAAGACAGAGTAAAACGTAAGAAAAATAGAAGGAATATCAATAGTAATAAATAAATTATAAATAGATCTTCCTTTGTTTGATTACTTTTTCCTGACGAAACTAACTCTCCCGTCTTTTTTCGCTCGTTAAAAAATAAATGCGAGGAAAAAGTTGATTTTTGTTGTTGTTTTGCAAGAGATAGAATAGGAAAAAAGACAAAATTCATCTGGAAGTAATAAATATCACCTAGTATGTACAAACATTTAAATAATACAAATTACGCTTTTGCAAGGAACGCTTTTATAAATCGATTCACTTCATCTCGTACTATGTATTTCTAAGGAAATGAAATTTTTTAATTGCTCCGATTGCATACGCTCGTCGAACTTTGTTGTTTATTAGATTTTTCATCGCTTCTCTTACACGAGCGATTCTAAATTTTCTCCTCAATAACGCTAAAAACCCGGATAAAAATACCATGAATTGTGGCTACATTTATGATTGCGCAATAAATCTACAATTCTAGTCGCTTCTAGTTGTATATAGTATATATATAGTGTTACACGTGCATATACTTATACGTATAGATACGCGTGTATGTGTACGCCTTTTTTTTCATTATATATAATCACGTCTATAAAGTATGCACGTACATGCACGTGTACGTATGTGTATATGTATACATTTGCATGTGTTCTGGTTCATTTGTCTCTAAAAAATCGAAATCGAAAATACGTCGAAGGTACGTGGAACACAAAAGCTCTAGTTTCGCCCGAGCACGGCTGAGCGAAGCTTGAGGCAAGCGCTTGGAGGGTCTAGTTGTCGAGCGGTCGCAAGAGCTCGTTCGGGTAACGGCTAGCTCGGGCCAGCGGGCCCACTCGACGGAACTCATCCGATGGCTCCGCCCTCCTGGTACGGGCCGGTTATCATGCAGGGGTGCATGGGGAAGAGCGTCGTCCAGGTCATGGTCGTGTAGGTGGGCGACCTCATCATGAACTGGGAGCTCGGCATGTTCGGCAGACTCGGGGTCATTGCTGGCGCGAGGCTCAGTTGGGACGTCGGGGTCGACTCGCCAGCGGCAGCCGGCGTCGTTGCTGGACTCGCGGCCGTCTGAGTCTGGTTGCCCGTGCCCGGCGTTGTGCCCGAGTTGGTCACACCGAGCTTCCGCAGTCGCATTTTCTCCTCCCACTCGTCCCAGCCGTGCTTCGGCCGGTTGAGGTTGCGGTGCTGGTAGAAGACGAGGCTGATGCGCGTCGGGTTCAGCCGATTCGGTCGCCGGAGCGCCGTCGTCGCGTGCATCTCGTGCTTCGCGCATTCGAAGAGCACGCTGCCGTGGCCCAGCGCGATCGCCACTCCGCCCATCTGGGAGTCCTTGAAGCACTCCTCGTTGTCCGAGTAGTCGGCGACCTCGCCGAGGGGCTCGGCCTTCGGGGCCGGCTCGGCCAGCACTGGGAAGTACGAGGCCGGGCCATAAAGCTCCCAGCGGGGCCAAGCCGGGTTCAGGCTCGGATTTAAGGCTGGGTTCAGGCCCTGGTAAGCAGCCGCAGCAGCAGCGGCAGCAGCCGCGGCTGCGGAAGCGCCCGGCACGTTCTGGAAGGGGTACTGGCCGCCTCCTGGGAAGCAGGGCTCGCGCTTCGGTTGCGGGTAGAATTGAGCCCCTGGATAGTCGGCTGGTGGCGCGGCAGGGTGGTGGTAGGGGTGGTTGTAGCCGTAGCTAGCAGCAGCCGCTGCAGCGTCCCAGCTGTTTGGGTAGCCTTTGTCAAACATCGGGTAGCTTGAATAGCCGTACTGCGGAAATGAAGGGTGGCCGAGTCCAGTCACTGCAGGATACTCCTGCACTTGTTTCATATCAGATTCCGGCCAGCTTAAATTTGGATTTTGATTGGGCACTTCTTGGCGTGGAGTATCTTGAAAGCTTGCAGCTGTAATGAACATATGAATGTTTGAATTAAAATTACCAATACACCTTTGCTATATGTAAATTCAAAGTAGTAATACTTACAATCTTTTAGCTTATCCTGTGGCCAGTCGGGTTTTCTCTGCTGATTTTGGGCAACTGAGCAAGACCTGCTGTTACTCTGGAATTCCCCGTACATATTACTTTTTCCTGGCTCTTGAGGTCTTACGAATGATTTGGATAAAGTATTTTGAACATTCGCATCGACAGGAGTGTTGTGATTCGGTGTAGTTCTTGATGGTGGTCTGCCTTTCGGAACCCTAAAGGGCGAAGAAGGTTCCACGGGCGTTTCCCAAGCTGCTTTCACCGAATCCGAATGCGACTTGTCAGTCCACGTGTTTATTTTTGAAACATTTCCGTATTCTAATTTGGATACTGGAGGATGATGTGCATTGTGGACTGGTGAAGATGCAATTCTTTTAATACTGTCGTTGCCCCATGAACTTAGAGAACTCCAATTGGACTGTTCGGTCGATGTGTACGGATAGTTGTTATTCAAGACGCTTCCTTTCGAATCATTTCCATTCTTATTTTGTTCAGTTGCAGCATTAGACAAGTGTTCATTTTGATGATTATAATGTTGACTTGGAAAAGAATGTACGTGAAGGGGATTTGGCATTACGTATTCTGGCTGTATAGGTCCAGGTGTTATTTGTGAACCAGGCATAGTATTAGCTTGATTTAAATATTCTGCATTTCTCGAACTCTGCCCAGTTTGTGTCAAATAAGGATTTTGTAATTTCGATGCAAATGGAGATTTTGCGCTTTGCATATCCGGACCTTTTGAGTTGAAATTTTGTTCATTTAAATATCTGGGAGAAGAAAAGCCATCGGAGGAATTAAGTGTTGGACTGCGAAGTTGATTCATATTGGGAGACTGATTTCTTCGAAAAGACTCTGAGTTCAGTGGAGTAGAAACCCGCTGATTGGCCCTGGGCGATATATTTTTGGAGAGATTCTCGAAAGTAAAAGACGAATTTTGATGCCCAGCGCGAGGAGATACGCTACTTTGTCTGTTATCCAGCGAATTTTGATGATTTCTTGGCGATGGCGTTGAAATATTAAAATCACTGGGAGCTGAAGAGTAGCCAGAACTTCTCGGAGAAATGATTCTTTGATCGTGTGGCGTCGATGGGCACGCCCGTGGCGGTGTTGAATAACTACTGTCTGTCGATAACGAGCCCCGAGGAGAAATGGGATGTGCTCGAGGTGAATGGCTGAGACTGCCTCTGGATAAGTCTCCACTTGTATTTTGCAAGTTCCTCGACGACGGTCTGTAATCGTCTTGTGATATTAAACTTTTTGGTCTCGCATCATCTAAGCTTGTACTATCTGGGTCGACTCTAACTTCGCGATCCAAGCCTCCAAAAGAACCATATTCGCTCCACGGATTCATCCAATTAGCTTTTCTTTGGTCAAACCATCCAGATCGACTCCATTGCTGTTCGTTTTGATAATTCCAGTTTTGGTACATCGATACAGGACTGTCGAGTACAGTCGATGAAACTTGAGAGCTTTGAAGCTGTGCATCCATTCCTTCTAGCATTGATGCCATTTCAATCGGTAGTTGGGGATCTCTAAGGGGTCGAGAAGTGTCATGGTAAATTGCTGGCCTGTTCGTTTCAGCCATTTTTTCAGCGCAGTTTTTGATATCCTTTTTATTGCTTGCTACGTCTGCTTCATCTTCTTTTCGCTTTTTCCCGTGACGTCTACAAGGCTGCAGAGGTACTGACCGTACACGAACTTCGCAAGGATATCTGATGGAAAAATTAAAAATTAATATACATTGATAAAGCAATAATTGTTTGAGTCAATTTTTAATTTACGAAATAACTTACTTTTTTAAAACTTCAATGGCTCCAGCTTTAATTTTTTCTTCTTGACCCTCTTTAGATCCAAACTCGTCAGAATCATCCATTATGTACAGTGGCAAAACGTGTAATTGTTCGTCATCTGGTTTCGCGAGCGACCTATTCTTTGTTAAACTTACAACCTATGAAAAAAACGTAGTATTTAGAAAAAGATCGAAATAATGAGATGTAATAAAGACAAATGATCGTGCAAAGTGCTTACCACTGTGCATCCATTATTCATATTATGAAGGTCTCTATGAGAGTGAGCGCAAAAATCCACACAAGCTGTCACACCGGAAAATGGTCGGCCTGGTTTAAAACCTAATCGACATTCACTAGCCTCTCTTTCAAATTGTGTTTGGTTATTAAAAGCCTCTGGCGCAAGACTTAAGTATAATGGTGATAACAACGTTGCGAGGACATGCATTCTCTCTTCCACCTCTTGCTCCTGCGTAACAAATATTACCATATATTTTAATGTATTTGTATTATTTAAAGTCAATTTGTTCTATTTCGAGCAAAACGCTATTTTACCTCTGATCTAACTGATAAACGAAATTTTCTAACAGTCTTGCTTCTTGCATATTTACATCCATTATAATACATTGACCATGAGCATCCAAAGGAAAAGCTGGCTCCGCAAGTGTCGGGGTCGAGACCTTGACAAGCACACGTTCTTGGCTCGTTAGTACCACATCTTCTGGTCGTTGGTAAACCAAATCGATTAAGTTTGTGAGTCAATAAAGAATAGATTCGATCGGCTTCATGACTTGGAACTCCTTCCCAGGCCACCATTGCTACAACGATCCATGCTGTGGGACATTTGTGCCCTTGACGATGCTTGACTATTGTTAATATTTTTTCTTCAATACTCGAGCGACGGATGATCTAAAAAAATAAACCCATTACTGTTGTGTTTAGAGAGATCTCTTGTAAAAATGAGCCGTACATCAATCGGGTGAAATAAACGAAATGAATTAAACGTTTTTACATACCCACTTAGCCATAGGACAGCCCTGTGTGGTTTTCCCTTCTTTTCCAGTGTAGACTACCTTCTCAAATCTAATGGCGTTTCCCTTGAGACCAGTTCGTCTTTCGAGGTCATTACGGAGATCGGGTAGACTGGCTGCTGCACCAAGGTGTGTGTAGTACGAACCGGGCTCCGGCGGACCTTTGGTTGATTTTATTTTCTTATTACGCAATTTCAAATAAAGCGAATAATTAAAGCTTAGCTACATGTTCTGCGATGCTTTACATTTATTTTTATTCAAACTCGGCAAAAAGTCTTATGTCGTGTTGTTAAGCATAAGTGTGGTTAATGAGGCAGATGTCTTTTGGTATTAGTGAAGCCAGGCGCATACAACGATTGTAACTCACATTTGTCAGCGGGAAAGCAATCGCAGTCCGGTACTTCGGTCCTCACGTTATTCTTCAATTTATCCAGATGCTCTTGTAATTTGCCGGCTCCCGTAGTCGAGGCGCTTCCTGTTTTTGGACTGTTTGCATCTTCGCTTTTCAACTCGGATTTCTGGCCCGATTCCTCGGAGAATTCGTCGCGCGTCTGAAGACCCTGACAACAGCCGTCGCGCAAGTGCTCTGGAGTTGGCTGTTCCGTGCCTCCTCTTCGACAGCACCAAGAGCCAACTCCAGGCGACATCTTCGCTGGGCCGCCGTCGCCTCGGAACTTGTATGTCGCTTCCCCATCTACTTCCCCGTCGTTTTTGCTTTCGATCTTAATATCCTGCGATGACTCGTTTTCATTGGACCCTCCTTCGCTTGGCCCTCTGCAGTTGCTGTACTCTTGCTTTATTTTCTGATTCGAATTATATTGCACTTCTGAAAGATTATTTTCAGACGATGCTTGCGTCTCGTTGTTTCTCTCGTCGATCGTATTGGATGAATAATTCCGAGTTTTCTCAAATTTTCTTTCGTCGCTTTGAAGAACGTTACTTTTACTCGTGTCTATGCACAGTCTGTGTTGAAAGCTTTTGTCGTCGATAACCTGCCGGTCTTTATCTTCGGTCATATTCATGCTCCACTGACTTTTACTTTCTTCATCGGCTACTCTGTCGTTGTCACGTCCCGCATTTAAATGCTTAACCGCTTGCTTTTCGTTAGGTGTAAAATTCATCAAATTATTAATACTCAACATTCCGTTGTTCGATAATGAATTGGCAGTCACGTTCGAAGATCCTCCATCCGACCATTCCCATAAGCCACCACCTTCGGGCAAACTATTGGCCCGAGGGTGGTGGCTATGCAATAAAAAATTACCGGTCATGGATTCATTGTTTTGGTTGACAGACATAAGTCCGCTCTGGTTTAAAAATTGATCGTTTCTTTTATCTTGCAGCTTGTCAGGATTTTCATGAGACTCTCGCAAGCCGTTTTCCGACATGTCCCCGTTGGATCGGTCACCGTTATTTGCATTTTGAGAAGGCATTTGATGATGCTCTTGATTGTGTTCCTGCTTTACTTGGGTTTGCATGTGTTGCTGTTGTTGCTGCTGTTGCTGCTGCTGTTTATTCAATATCATAGATTTCAGTCGACTATTCAAATTAACTCGATTTGATTGGGCGTACATGCTGTCTTGAACTTCTTGACTTTCCGAATAGCCATTTTGCTTATTGCTTTCAGCGCCTTGTTGCTGCCAAACGAGTCTTTCTCCGGAATTTTGCATTTCTTGTTTACTGTTCTGTTGAACCCAATTTGTTTGGTTTTCCGATTTAGGCGACCAAGTCATTTGATTGTCCATCTTATCTTGGGTGTTTTGATTTTGCCAAGCTGCAGGCTGATGACTCGGTGTTCGTCTCGGATTAGATTGCGAGTCTGACCAGTGTTGCTGCTGCTGTTGTGACTGTTGTTGTTGCTGTTGCTGCTGCGTTTGCTGTTGTTGTTGCTGCTGCTGTTGACCACCATCGCTTTTGATACTACTCGGGGACCAATTTGGTTGACTAGTTGGCGTGTCGGGCCAGGACATTTGATTAGAAGGAGTCAGTCTCGGATTCTGCTCGATTTTTGTTTGTTGCTGCCACTGCTGATTAGAAGGCGTCAGTCTTGGATTTTGTTGAGCAGAATTTTGTTGCGCTTGCATGTCGGGACTAGTTTGCGGCCAATTGTGCTGCACAGGGCCTGGCGTCATTCTGGGGCTCTTTTGAGCCGAGTTTTGATGATCAACCATTTTTGGCGAATGTTGGGGCCAGCCTTGAACTTGCTGCGGTGGTGGCTGCTGTTGTTGCGCGGACGGCGTCAATCGTGGAGTCTGACTGTCTCTCATGCTAGGACTATGCTGAGGCCAATTACCGTGAGATTGCGGTGTTTGTTGGCTGTCCATGTTTTCAGACCACGATTGCGGAGTCTGCGGAGCTTGATCCTTGATATTACTACTTTCCCAACTCATGTGACTAGCAGGCCTCGTAATATCTTGTTGAATCTGCATTTGAACATTTTGCTGGTCATTCGACTGCTTTACATTGTGCTGTTGTTGCTGCTGTTGATGCTGTTGTTGCTGCTGCTGCTGTTGGTGCTGTTGTTGTTGCTGCTGGTGTTGTTGTTGCTGCTGCTGTTGTTGCTGCTGCTGTTGGTGTTGTTGCTGTTGATGCTGTTGCTGCTGCTGTTGCTGCATATTTACATCAGACCAACCCATAGAGTTGTTAACTGTTCTTATTTTAGTGACATTACTCGTGTCGGACCACATATGTTGCTGACTAGCATCTGAAACTTGCTGCCACTGGTGCTGCTGAGACTGAGTCTGGTGCTGTTGCGATTGCGCCTGTTGCTGCTGTTGGGCCATATCTACGTAGCCTGAGTATCCGTTAGAGTGGTGTAAGCTCTGTTGGCCCGGTTGAAGTGGATACCCAGGCATCTCGTTTCCCGACACATTGTTTGCTGCTATTGTAGCAAAGCCTTTGACTTGCGTGTCGGATGGTTGTACGACTTGTGTTGTTTGTTGGTTTTGAGACTGTTGAGGTTGTTGCGGTGCCTCGACGTGAACTGAACTACAGCGACTGTTTGGCGTTACGGACGCTGCCGGCGGTGCCATTGTTATGTCCTAAAAAATAAAACCGTAAAGACATTACATTCCTTTGTTAAGCTAATATTTCTTGATTTAATTGATTTCCATGCAATTACTGTATTGTAACTTTATTTCGATTTTGAGATTGAACATGTTTTAATTTTTAAATAATTAATTCAAATAACTTCTTTAATTTGACATTATCATTGTTTTATTATTAATTTATAAAAAAAACCATTGAAAGATTACAGAAAATTTTTAACTTTTTTTAAATTATTCAAAATTATCAAATAACATTTTTTATTAAGCTACTGCACACGCAACAGTAAATTATATAATTTTGATACACAATACTTCATATCATTAATAATAATAACTTTAATTTATACTTTACAATACTTTGAAATACAATATACTACTTTGACACAAGAATACAACTCTCAAAACCATTATTTTTCTATGTTTAAGAAGTGTTGATTATTTAAATTTATCAGGAAATATTGTTTTAATATATTTTTTTGATGATTCCATCTTGATAAACATTCGAATTTTATCGAGCATTAAGTTGAAATCTTTAATATAATAAAATAATAAAATTCAGAAACTAATATTAAGTATTAAAAATCTCTTAGTATTAAATAAATTAAATTTTTTTTCTTTCGTTTATTTTAAGTAAAAAGCAAATGAATAAAGAAAGTAATACAAAGTGTACGCGTTAAATAATAATTAAAGTACCGAAGAGAACTTGCAGAATCAATAAGAATCTAAAACTGAAGACGTACAAAATATTGAAAATTTCGATAAATTTAAAATGAAATAGCAATAATAATAATGATAAAAAAAACAAGATAGAAGATAAAGTACGTAAATAGTCTACAGAACAAACTGGTTACAAACATCAAAACAAATCACTGTATATCTACGACAAAATACGAATGAATATGTATAATATTAACTTAGAAGTCAGAGAGATTGATTGTTCGGCAGCTAACCTGCTGCTGCTGATAACCATTGACGTAATTGTCCTGCCTGTCGTAGGATTGGACCGACTGGCCGCTCGGCGTCGTCGCCGCAGGATCAATGAACTGGCCATTGAGCGGGCGCTGGGGTGTAGCCGGGGCGCTTTGGGGCGCGACCGGGGCCAGGGGCGACGGCTGGCCCGTGATTGCGTATTGTCCCGCGGAGCCGGCGCGCTGGAACGCCGACTGGTCGGTCGTAATGAACGTCTGTTGCTGGTACGTGACTGGAAAATTCAACGAGAGAGAGGGCCATTAAGATATATCCCGCGCCGATTCTCACGGGCGCGCGTGTGGCTTCCCATGCTTACCTGCTTGGGGGTGGTACGGCGCGGCCGTCGTGTACTGGGGATGGTAGCGCAGCTCGTCTATCTGGTTCGGCGCGGAGATCTGCTGGATGAACTGCTGGGGCGACCAGGCCGCCGGCGCGCTCTCGACGCTCACCGGCGCGACGCCCTGGTGCCAGACCGGACCGCCGAATCCGGCGGCCGTCCGGAAGCCGGCCCCGCTGTCGCCGTAGAACGCGGGCATCACGCCCGTCGACTGCAACAATTCGAATAAACAATTACATTATTTTACTTCATTTGTATTTTCATCTTTCATCGACATTTATCTCGACTTTTCATTTTCATTCAGAGCTTTTTTCCACCCTAGAAGGTAATTTATCTTCGTTTTTTTGCTTCCCTTTAATCTTCTTTTTCGTACGCAAGACTAATTTCTATTTTGAATATTCCGTCCTAAAATATCGGCGCAAATTAATTCGATAGAACATTATCTAGGGAGAGGGCGAAAACAGCCGAGGCCAAGGCTCTCGGGCGCTATAATCTGTAGGGCAGGTTAATTGAAAAAGCAGTCTAAGCGGAACGTAGTTCAATTAACCGGGATTAAATTACGAAGGTAATATAGCGGCTTCGGGCTTGTATCCCTCGGTAACGAGTAGATCGAAGGAGGAAGTGAAATTTCCCACTCCCCCAGCCTCGAACACGCCTCGGAAACTCGCAGCCTCCCGCAAATTCACACTCGCGCGCCGGTTCTCCGTTTTGCTAAAACGAATATACTTTGGACAATTTTATGTAACTTCCTCGTCGCGCGAATATCAAAACCGTCGACCAATAAGACTTGAATAAATTCCAATGGCAAAAGAGAAGAGAAAAAAAAAGGAAATTTCGCGTTGCAGCTGGAAAGCTGTTAATTTGCTTGGAGCTATAAAAATCGCGAGCGATTGGCTATAAGTTTGGCAGTGGAACGAGCGCGAACAAAGTTGCCTCCTCAAGACTCGACGCGGTCCTCGAGATAAGAGAGTCGAGAGATCGAGCTCGTTTCTTTCCCTCTTGACTTCTTGCTCTTATTCCTCCCTGCCTTTTTTTCCTTCTTTCCCGCTAAAGCAAACGTTCTATAGCCCAACCCAAACAGCAGTGAATCTTTACTTCTTGAAACAGCCAATGGCGATTGGGGGTCGGATGCAAGCCCACCACGCGTTCGTTTCTAATAATCCCATGTTAATAGCATATCCGTGGGAGAGTTATCGTAATAGCATTCAGGTCCAATAGGCCATAATCGAGGCCGCGGGCGTGTCGCCAGCACTCTCTCTCTCTCTCTCTCTCTCTTCCCTGTACTGGCGCACGCGGGCGTCTGGCACTATTTCCAAGCCAATGCCCGTCTCGCCCCTAGAGCTAGAAGGAGTGTCTGTTGGCCGAGGTATGACCTACCGACACCCAAGCCGATCCCTCAAGGGGCCAAAAGATCCGACGGCCAGTAGGCCAATAATGCCGAGAGAGGAGAGTTCAGCGACCCCGGCTTTTGGCAAAGAGCGCAACTAGCTGCTGCTCTACTCTCTATCTTCAGCGAGCTCCCTCTTTCCATCGGTTACGCGCAGGAAACGTCGGCGGTATACAGCTCGTTGGGAGTGTTAAGCGTTTCTCTATCGTCGTGTAGAGGCTCTCGGGGGAGATTGGAGTATCAATCGGGGCTGAAGGAGCGAGAGAGTAGTGGAGGTGCGAGAAGAGCCGATTGTCGCTGGCAATCGATATCCGCTTGTTCGCCGCGGATGTGCATGTATATACAGAGACCGGGGCATAGGGCAGGGGGCGGGGAACAGATGAGCAAACATACGAAATTGCCAATAATGCCGGATAAAGAAAGCAGCAACGTGTGCTCACTCGCTCTCTCGGCTCAAGAACAAATTGGACGGAGCCGAATCGCGGGAATGAAGCGAGCGCAATTGTCTGCTCCATCCCCCCTCCCCAGCAGAGCAGCAGCACCCTCTGTACGCGCGCGCGATTCCGGCTTCCTCCGGCCTCGCTTCGTATATATACCACTACCCCCTTTACTCTCGATTCTCTCATCGGCCCGTACTCGCTCTGCTGCGCGTGTACGTGCAAGCGCGTCACATCTAGCCCTACAAATACACTCTCCAGTCTTTCACTCGGTTTCTCTTTTTCGCGTATATTGATGCTGAAGGGTAAATATTGTGCGGAGGCTGTGTGTGCTTCGCAGCCCATTGCTGTGGACACATTCGCGCATGTAAATACGGCTGCGGGGGTAATTACGATTTTGCCTCTTTTTTTGCTCTCTCTCTCTCACTTTCCTTCCGATACAGCTATTCGGGGGAAAAAAGTGCTCGGTTTAAACGATTCCCGCGTGCGTTTTTAATGGGAATAGAAAAAGTTTTAACGGAGCTTTTTGCAATGAGCAAAAGTTGGCGCGTACCTTTTTTAGTCGAGCGGAATAACCAAAAATGAAATTTTTTCTATTCTGCACGAGTCGAAGTAACGAAAAGAATTCGAAGCTACTCAAGGAATAGTAAAAAAGCTGAAGAACAATGAGGAAACACGAGGAGAAGAGCTATGCGCGTGAGGGGTTGATCGAGATTACTACTGCGGTCGCTCTGTGTGTGTCATTGCACTGCGACCCTGACCGGAATAGCGGTCAGTCGCGCATTAGCGAGTTGTACTATGCTTTGGGTAAAGGAAAGGGGGTAACAGGGGGGGAGGGTGCTAGAGCCGTTGGGGCGCGAAGAAAAAGGCCCGCGCGCCAAGTTGTGTTGGAGCTCTGAGAGCCCGAGAGAGCGAGCCGAAGGAGCCGAGTGCTCGTTGAAATGGCTGCGGGCAGTGCAGCGCGGCCCAAGGGGGATGAAGAGAGAGAGAGAGAGAAAGCGGAGAGTGTCGAGAGGGAGCAAGTTGGGGGGTGGTAGTGGGTAGCCGACGGCGGCGGGGGGGCTGTGTGGAGGGCGAGCGAGCAAGCGAGCTGCAGATGGGGGGGTAGACCACCGGCAGACGCCGGCTGCGGGGGCGGTGACCGCCCTCGACGCTTTCTCTCTCGCTCTCTCTCCGGCAAGCAGCAGCAGCCGCCGCCGACGCGAATCAATACCCGCAGGAACAGGAACAACCGCCAAGCCGCGAGAAAGAGAGAGAGCAAGTGCCGCTGCTGCTGCTGCCAACGCCGCCCCGACACTGAGCGTCACCATCCTCGGTGCTGCCTACCGCCGACAACACTGCCGACTACTTCGCAAAGAAGATCGAGTCTCGAACGAGAAAGAAGGAGAGAGAGAGAGAGACTAGAAGTTTGCGAAAATGAGAGCGACAGTGGTAGAAGAGGGTAAAATGGGAAGCGAAAGAGGAAGAGGATGCGCCGGGGAGACACAAGTGCCTTTGACCTCTCTTCACCCTCCCCCCACACGGCAACCCTCCTCTGGACCAGCCATCCGTGTATACTCTCTTTCTCTTTCCTCCGCCGCCGAGGCGCCGGCGGGGTTGGCGCATATATAAAATACCTCTCTTTCGCTGGCTTTCTCTTTTCCGAGTGTAAGAGGGAGAGAGAGAAAGTGAGTAGGAGGCAAAGAGGGCTTGAGGAAGCTCGGGGCTTGCAGCCGGAAAATGGTGGCAAGCGGTCTACCCTCGTCCTCCTTCTACGAGTGTGCTACTACTGCTGCCGCTGCTTGCCTTTTACGCTCAATTGCTCGAGCGCAATCGCGCACTTGCAATTCTCTCTCTCTCTCTCTCATCGCGGCCTGCCTTTTCCAACTCGCCAAAGTGTTTTCCCCTTTTCGAGAGTGGTAGCAGCAGGTTCGCCTCCTCCTCCGCGCGCATCTCTCTCTCTGACACTCGAGTGCCAAAGCCGAATCAGCCGAGCACGTGCGCACTATTCCCGCCGGAGGCCGGAGAGTATAAGCGTACACACAGCGAGCATGGCCAGAGGCGGCTCGAATATAATAACAGACGCGGGCATTACGCGGCTAGACTGGTTCGCCCAGTAACCTCGCGCTGTCGCTCAAGTGGAATGAGAATTACAGCTCGTCCCGCGACTCGGAAGTCAGGGAGAAAGGGAGCAGAGCCGCATTCCGGCGGATATGCCGCTTCGCAACCCTGTACGCCCCCCTTCTCCCTCTCGCTCTCTGTATAGACTCCGCGGGCATTGCGCTTTCCCCTTCGTTCTCTACTTTCGCCGCGTGCGATACGCGCCACTCCATCTTGCGCGGCGTGCCGACCGCTTTTCCCCGCTTCCCTCTCGACGGTAAAGCCGCAAAGAGCCGTCGACTAACGGCAAAGCGTCCTTGAGGATCGCCAAAGCATATCCGCGGAAAGCGGCGTTTGACCGGGTCAGCCGCGGCGCCGCCATTGGAAAAGCCGCAACAAACGTAATCCCCGCGGGCGTCCCCTTTATACTTTATACCTTTGCGCCTCTTATGTGTACACACGCCGTGTACCAGGCGGCACATAACTTGCCTTCGCGAGCCATAGAGGCCTGGCGTCGTGAAAGGGAAAGCCCTTGCCGACTTCCTCCCCCGTTTGCCCTTCACCGCGCGCGCTTTATGCGTTCTCGTTGGCCCCGCGGTATCCAACTCTGCCAAGTTCATCGGCAATATAGCCGGCGGACGGAAGCAGTCTCCCCGGCCGTAAACGAAGAAACGAGAGTCCGCTCCACGAGCATACGCAGTCTCGCTGCTCGACTTGGCCTCCCCCGAAATAGGAGCAAACAAACGACGACGGATTTATTATCTCGCGAGAAGGCTTACTCTGCGATCTATCCAAATATGTTTTGATGCCGACACGAAGGTAGGACGATGTCGCGGAGTCGATATAATAATAAGCCGTTACAACTTACCATAGAGACAACCGGGGCTGCAGGATTGCCGTTTCGCAGTGGGCCGGGCTGTTGGGCCGCAGCCGGATTGAGGCTATCCTTGGCCTGCTGCATTGGATCGGCGTGTAGGCTTGGCTGGGGTGTCGATTGCTGCTGGGGCTGCTGCTGCTGAGCCTGTTGTTGTTGCTGTTGCTGCTGAGCCGGCTGTTGCTGGTTCTGCTGCTGTTGCTGTTGCTGATGCGGCTGGAGTCCGGCTATCGTTGCTTGTGGACTATTCAAGCTCGTTGGTGCAGTTTCGGGTGTGCTCGCCTGCCGCGAGATTTTTCGATAACTCTGTGGACAGACGTAAGGGAAAACAAATGTTTTAGTTGCGTAAATACGTGTGTTTGCATTGTTTTTCGTGTAATTGCGTGTTGTAAGGTTTTGGATTTCGAGCTTGTAATGTTTGCTATTTGGTACACCCGGTATACACAAAACACACGCGCTGGCGATTAAGCTCCTGCTGTAATCGAATATATATATAAAACTACACGTATAGCGATAAACTTTTTACGAACGTTAAGGAATTAACAAATATTTTTGTTTTCCCCTTGCGTTCGTAAACAAACGTTGCCACGTGCAGCAACAGACGCGCATGGGAGGACCATCGAGAATATATTGCACGATCCGTTAAAACTCGCGGGAAAAAGACGTTCTTTCAGCGTTCGATTTCTAAAACGTGTACTCATTACTTTTAATCAGCCAAACCTCGCATTCACAAATCTTAGAAGGAAACGAGGGAAAAAAGAATGTTAAAAGACCGAATAGAGCGGAGTAATAAATCTGGAGCTTCTGCCAAGGTACAAAGGTAAGACGGAAAGAAAAAAAAATGGGTTCGAGGCCTATTGAGACGTCAATCATCTTTCGAAAAATGGCCATTGCTGATCAGCGGCTCGGAAGACAGTAGCCTAGGCTTTATTGGTTTGCTGCAGTCCCTCTCGCGTTCTCGAGCCTCATTGCTCGATCATAAGAGAAGGAAAGAGGGACCGGGCAACTTTATTCGAGCGGGCCCGGGGAGGCACAGATGCGCGTTTCGCTCACGGATTCGCTTCCTCTTTCTATTCTTCTTCGGCTTAGCGTTACGAATTTTGCCTTGCTACTCGGTCGTATTTAGCTCATTTTTTTCGACGGGAAAAACTGGATATTTACCAATTTCGTTACATAATTTCCCAGTTTTTTTTTTAATTTAAACATTTAGTTTAAATATTTACCAATCGTTGCTTCATACACCCGAGATGCTTACGTGTAATCTAAAAGGCAACAAACCCTCGGCGTATATTGTCCCAACCGCGCGCGCGCTTGTAATACGTGGAAGAGAAATAAAACTTCGGAAAAATCGAACGCTACAGTTTTTCATGACTTAACGCTCTGGTAATAGCATAGGACAGCTCGTGACCTGAATTCCCCCGATAGACGAGGGATTGCGCAACCGAACCTCCGCGTACTCGCAGGCGCACGCTGACAACGACGCCGATGCGTTCGCGCCTTTACGACTTTTCCGATATATGGCTTTACCGGCTGTACTCTAGCTTATAAATGTAAAAATAATGATGAACACTTAGTTCCAAAGCGTTGGACGATTTTCGCGATACACCTTTATTTTCTCTAAATATTCTTTAGACGAAGGAAGCAAATACAAAAAAAAAATGAAAATATAAAATCGAAGAAATAATCCATTGTAAATACGCATTCGACTATATAAAAAAAAGACGCAATACGCGCGTGTATAAATATTAAAGTATGCACGTGATGGTTACGGGTGAAAATAACTCACTGGATCCAGCAGAGAGACGAGAGGGGCGGCGAGCGGTAAGGAGGAGTCGGTTCGCGCACGTATAGCCTGCAAGAACAATGCGCTCGTATTGCTGCTCCTTTTTCCTTGGAATATAAATCTTTAAATATTTATAATTCTCCAGGGGCGATTGTAATGCTACTCTTGAATCTGAGCTTGCAGATTTATACTGGCGCGTTACGTAAATTAAAAATTTTTGCAAATTCCTTTGACAAATCACTGCTGCATCTTCTCTGTGTTGACTCGTCGTTGAAAGAAGCCTTTGAATGCTCTATTGCGATAATAACACGCAGACACAGACACAATGTATTATCGATGCATGATTTATCTCGTGAAACCTCGGAGTTTCAACTTTATACACATCACCGCTATAAGCTTGGCCAACGTGTGTCTTGAGGTGAAGTATATCGACGATCGTTAGTCGTCGATGGAAGTGAGCTCGCAGAGAGTTAGGTGAGATAAAACTGACAGATCGTCCGAAGAAAAAGAGCGGGTAAGGTGAAAATCGAGTATCGCTGCGTCATTGAAAAAGTGTCGACTCGAATAATCGCCTTGTTCTCAGTCTGGATTGTTGGTGGTAGAAATCCAGCTAGCGCAGCCAACTGGGTCTGGCGTTGCTCCTTCTCTTATCCCTTATCTTCGGGGCATCGTAGAGTATCGAAAAGCCTCTTGGCTCGCGCAGCTTTGACATGTACGTAGCGCCGCGGCGGCCGCGGGTAATAGCCGAGCGTCAGCCGAGCCGTAGCCGAGTGCATAGGTGAACAACGCCGCCGCTGGCTTGATCAAGCGCGCACACACACACACACACTTCTCGATCTCTACTTTGCGCAGAAGGAGCTGCCGTTCAGGTTGCGACCTCTCCTCCACGTTTGACACGCGCACCACTGTGATTTTGCTCGGTATGGATGGATGTGACTGTGTCTGCCGGTGGCGATGATAAAAAAAAGTACTTGTGGCCGCCGTCCGCGGGTATGCACTCTCAATGTGTCTTCGACTGGTCGTCGCGCACACACCGCGCCTTGCTCCGCTTTGCTGCCGGCCGTTCGTTCGCTCTCGGCGCCTCTCCTCCTCGGCACACTACCTCTCCTTGCCTCCTCCTTGCCACCTCCTCCACCTCACTTTTCCCTCTCGTTCTCTCTCGCGGGCTGTCTATAGACTCCCGAGGTTTGCCGGCCCCGCTCGGCTGGTCCCCCCGCCCCCGGCTTCTTCTTCTTCTCCTCCTGCTCCTCCTGTCCGCCGCCACCGCCGGCGTCACCAGCAGCGAGTATTTTCGTCTCGCTCGGAAGCTCTCTCGTGCGCTCTCGTGCTTATCTCTCGCGGCGGCTGTTCCGGCCCTCCCTCGGCTTCGCTCTCTGCATCTACATGCGCCCCACCGCCAGCGTGTATAGCTTGCAACGTTAGTGTGCGAGCAAGTGCCTGTGCTGCTGCTACTGCAACTAGCCTCGCGTGGAGGTCCGATGGCGACGACACTGCGCCCAGTCAAGTAGTAACAGCAGCGACAGTCGGACAATCGACGAGGCGTTTGCTGCCGATCCGCTCCGTTTTCCGTAATCTACACACTGTACACGCGCGCACGTGAATGAGCTATCGAGGCTGCTGCTGCTGCTGCTGGGAATTAAGCAGAAACGGAGCGAAGAATACACAAGTCGCAGCTACCGGCACTCCGCGTTTTCCCGTGTGCCGCGCTCGCGGTTGGTCGGTTCCACTGCGCCGCGAAAGCCGCCCGTCGACGTCGCCGGAGAGTAGCTATCGCGCCGGCAGCACTCGGCCGCGCTCGTGCCTTTCCGCGATCGTTCGTTCGTTTGCTTCCTTTCTGTCCTCCTCCTCCTCCCGGCCTCCTCTTTTCCCTCCTCCTCCACCCCCGCCGCAGCCGGCTTCCCCGACGTATACACTCCCCCGCCTCGCGTTGCCTATACAGCCAGCTCTTCTCCCTCTCTGCCCCCGCCCTCGCAGGCCTGTATAGCCGCGTTTTCCCTCTCGCGGCACCCGCGACTCCAAGTCTTCCTCCTCGTGTAGCCATAGTGCCGCGCTCCCCTTATTCGCTCTCCCGGAGCGCTCTTCTATACATATAATACTCCCAAATTTTCCAGCCGAAACGCACGCGTTGCCTCCTTAACGTAAACGAGCATATTTCGGCCCTTATTCTCGAGATTTTTCTTATACTGATGCGACTTTCTAGACTTGCGCAAAAGCTTGGCGGCTATCGTTGACTCCCGGCCATGGCCTCGAGTCTCGCGATGCACGCGAGGAGGGGTCAACTCCCCTTGTGTGTCGGCGACGCTTCAGACTTGGCTCTCTCTCTGTACTCGGTGTATAGCATGGCGCTCTCTCTCTCCGGCTAGACGACGCGCGCCGTATCTTCGATCACATTTGCCGTGGCGGCCGCTTCTTATATACTTCCGCGCGACGTTAATCCCGACGCTTAGCTCCTTGAAGATCGAAATCGTCGTCGGTACTACCAAGAGAGAGATGTATCTATCTAGCAGCTGCGACGATTATGAGGCGTTTAATTTTTTGTTTTCTTTCAATTTTCTCCGAGGATAGCTGAGGTTTTCATAGTGGCCGACTCGGCGCAGCTGATACGCAGCTGCATTCGACACGCTGCGTTCTCGGGGGCTTATACAGCGAGCTAAAAATAATTCACCAACGCTGAGAGAGGTGCAGAGCGCCGGGAGTAAGTGGCCTCTCCAGGGAAATATTTCCTAATAAATCGGCATAGCCTCGTGGGGTTCTCCAATCTGGATATCCGAGTTGCTTCAACCGCATTCGTCACGTGCATTATAAGCCGCGTTGGTTCGAATAGCGTATACCCGTTTTCCGATGCGCGCGAGGGGAAGGTAACAGAAGCGGTCCTCTTGTCGACGGATAAAAAGGCCGAGGCTTTGGAGAGGTGAAAGAGATCTGGCACTTGACAGCTCCGGCGTGGCGTGTAAAGCGAGGAGAGGAGCCGCGAGCTCCGGATATAGACTGCGCGCCCGACTACCTCCCGCGGGAACGAGGGAGCGAGAGAGAGAAGAGCTGCAGCGCGGGGAATCGTTTATCAAGGAAAGTCGTGGCACTCACAGAGAAAGAGAGAGATAGAGAGAGAGAGAACTCGCAAATCTGCAACAAGTTGCCGAACCCCCTGTGCAGTTGGATAAACGCGCAACTTGCCAAAGGGAGAGCGAGAGAGAGGGCACAGCAGACACGCCAAGTGGCCAGACCTTTGCTACTGGCCATTCGCGCATCATCGTACACAGCGACCGCGCGATGGCTTTCCTCTGTCTGTCTGTCTCTTTCTCTCTTTTTCTCTCTTGCTCGCGCGCATCGCGACACCGTATAACTGCTCTCCTACCGGCACTCCCCCCCCCCTCGAGCCGCACTTGCGATCTAATTGCGGAGCGGTTCAAGTGTCTCTTGAAATTTCAAAGCCGCCGTCGACTCTTTTCAACTGTCGATGAGATTTCGCTTGTTCCCCCCTACCCCCTGTAGCTTTGAGCTGTTAAAGAACGGATTTTAATTATCGGATCAATCATCGCTTTTCCTTTTTTTTCTTCCCTTTTTTTGCACCCCTTTTGCTGCGTTGAACGCTTTTTAAAGACTTTGGCACCTGCGCTGCTTTTTAAACGCTTGATCAGGAAGGATTTGCGTAGGGGGGAGGGGGGAGTTTATAAACACGGAAGAAATGAGCAAATTTTTCGTGCGTCAAGTTGTCGGTTATCCGAGAATGATGTTTAATTATCTTGGGATGTACGAATAAAAAGAAATTATTCGAGAAATTTATAAATATGAAAAAGTTCGGTCTTTTATAAAATTTTGTACGAGATTCCCTTCGGATTTTTAAAATTTAAACTTTACAAGCTATTTATGGCACACAAGAGGAGTATGCATGAAATAGTGGTTTCATAATCTAATCTGGCGCGACGTTGATTAGATATAGTGTTTAGGGAATAATGAGGAAAGAAAAAATCGATCAGAGTTTCGGGTGCCAAGAAAGGAAATTGAAAATGTTAATGTCCAGCTGTGGCATAAATTAATACATTACTTAATCTTTTTGAGGCGAAAAATAAAAATTTCCAAAAAAAAATTTCAACACATAAAACGTGAGATATGAAACTCCGGGGCAATAAAAATCGAAATGAAACTGGCGTTCGTAAAAGCGCGCTGTGCCACGGCGTGCAGAATAGAGCAGGCTAGTTTTGCTTAAAAGTGGAAAATTTTAAACATGGCGGTGTGCAAGCGCGGCCAGACTGTCTCGGCGCGGTGTAGGCGCCGATCAATAGCGCCTTGTTTAATATCAGTTCTGAAACTCCGGTAACAGGCAGGCTCTCCCAACACTAAGAGACTTCGGTGGGAAACATTTATTATGCTCTCTTCAAACGCGTTTTGATATCCGTTTTAATCGTTTATTTAAATTCGATCGACAAGTTAGACTCGTTAAAAATTTTCGATTTTAGTTCGTAAATACAGGTCAAATCAAGCTCAATGTTTGGGTTTTTCTTTTAAAAATGGGTAAAAGTGAGAAAAAGTTTATATTTACCCTCGTTGCACCTTTGCCTCGACCTCTTCCACGCTCACGGAATGCTCCTTCGCCGGTTTGTATTTGATAAAGATGCTGGAATTCAAAATAATACAACGTTAGTTCAATACTGACTGTATTCGATCTGTGGATATTATTGTTTCTGATTTTAAATATAAAAAGTAATGTAAAGGAATATGTTAATGAGAAAAGTATATGAAAAACCATTTATTATTGGTTTAATCGCGATCGTATTCTATAGTTAAATCAAGGCTCTTGTATTATCCCAATTGTCCTTGTTAAGTTTAATAGAAACCGTAATAAAAGTATAACCTTCTACGACTTTCACGTCGAATTATCGGAGTTAAAACAGCAATAACTTTACATTGAAAGTAATTACAATTTAAACGTATCAATGTAAACTTTCCGCTATTTTTTACACTAAACGCACTAAACAATCTTGCTGTTATTACGAGAACCTTATGAAAATTTGAATCAAGGGATAAACTAGATTTTCAACAGTTGCGATTAAACCACGTTCTTTTCTTCTTCTTTAAAATTGTTCAACAAAGTACAAAAAAACTCGTGCGATCGACTGTATGGCTTCGGCCATGTGAACAAGTCTCGAAAATAATGTTGTGTATCGACGCAAGAGAACATGAGCAGAAGCATGCATATTTTGGTATTTTACAGAAACCTACATTATCTTGCTAGAAGTAAAGGCGGTAAAGTATGTAGACCGCGCGCGACTGCGAGTATGCCGGGAGCGGTAAGTTTAACGGCTAAGTTTGAAAATCTCTTTACCGAGCGAGAAGCGAATGTACCGACTTCCGATGCGCAAGTTTTTTTTTTCTTTGAGCTTCGTTTTCTAACGTTCTTCGTACTCAAGCATACGAAAAACCGGCTTATTTTTATTTCATTTGAAACAGCTTACTGAAATTATTAAAATATTTTAAACTTTTGTTTTTAAAAGTCAATTTTATTGTAATTAATATGTTTTAACAAGTTGAATAGTTATAGTAATGATAGTCGATTATCTATGAAGCTCGGGATTCAATGAAAGATTTTATATACAATTTGTGTAAATATTTAAATACACATTTTCACAGCTAAATATTAAAATAAATAAATAATAACCGTTGATATTAAAAAGAAAAGAGAAAACGTAGCTTCGAAAATAAAGTGTACGGGGGAAAAGGAGAAGCGAGCGTAAGAATTAGAGATAGATGCAGCCCGAGGGTCCGATGAAACGCAGCTTGACGAGTAAAATCGATAAGGGCTGCTGCGGCTGCTGCGTGCGTGTGCGTACACGGAGGATTACGTGCCTGGATGGCTGACCGGGCATAGAAGCAGCTGCAGCACAGACACGCGCACACATAGAGGCAGAGAGAGAGCCGAAGCACCCATCTCGAGTTCCACGCGGTCCAGTTTCCTCAAGACCAATAGCACATAAGAGAGAGAGAGAGAGAGAGAGAGAGAGAGAGAGAGAGAGAGAGAGAGCAGGGCTACGCGCGGGCTTCCCGTGAACTGTCCGGGCTCGCTGGCAAAAGCCGCCGAGAAGGAAGTTGGGAAAGCCGCCGACCTACCTACCCAGCAACCTATCTACCTACAGCCGCAGCCACCCACTCGGCTATCTGCGCTTTTACCTGGAGCAACGAGAATGACTAAGGGCACAAGAGAGGGCTACCTCTCTCTCACTCTCCGCGCAAACATACATTGCGCGCTTATAGACGTGCGTAGTCAATAAGCACACGCTCGAGAGACAGGGGTGTACGTCGCAGCCTCCCTCTCGTTTCGCACCTCTCGCAGCCCCCCTGCACTTTTCCCGGCTCTGTAGCCGCGGCAGAAAAGGCTTTGTTGTTTCAGCTACGTGTCCCCACCTCCCCCCCCCCACTGTAGCTTCTTCTCTTGCCTCTCTCATTCGCGAGCTAACGCACCCTCGGGCTTTATTTTTCAGAGCTCTTGGTCCAACCTGCCCCAGCTCTCGACCTGTGCGCCATATCCACCAGCTCGGCTTGTGTTTACGAGCGAATGGGGGCGTAATTAACAGGAGGAAAACTCGTCCCCCAGATTCACAAAGAGCCTTCGCACATACTCCAGACACGCACCGATGTCTCCTGTCCACGTAACCCTCTGCTGCACTCCTCTGTCCAACGACCCGATCTCTCTGCTGACCCTCTCTACCTTCCTCTCCTGACCAACTCATCTACCTTCAAAGTCCTCCTTTTTTTAGTATTTTTTTTCATATCTTTTAGCTTAAAAATATGTTAATAGTCGCATATTAACCAGGCGATCGAATTTACCATACATTGGCAACTGTCGTGCGCGCGCTTTAATTTTCGGCATGCCCGATGCGCAGAGTTATATATATCGTATGCGCACCCTCGCGTTCGCGATGAATTATGTAAAAAAATAAAGGCCGCTCCACCCCTCTCTCACGTGCCGCGCCTGCTCAAGCAGTGCCTCCTTTACACCGTCCAACGCAAGAGGGGAAGCGAGTCGCACTCTCTTTATCAAAGCGCAGGATCTTGTCGCTAAAACACAAAAAGCTCATCGATATTCATTTGCCTTTTGTTTCCTTTTCCCGCATATCCTTATTCCACGCGTGCAATCTCGTATACTTTCTCTTTTTCTTCGCCGCCATTATTCTCTCCTTGCCGCTCTTGATTTTGCTCTCCTGGCCATAAGCACAAAAGTATACACGTTAACACCCGGTTAAAAGTTCCCGTTCGTATTCGAAAGAAATTCGACGAGGAAAAGTTTTTTTTTTACCGATAAGGAAAGAACTAGGGCTGAAGTCTCCGCGCGTGTACCTTCGCGAGGACGTGACTTATAGAGAGATAAGGAAAGACGAGAGCAATTAGAGGCAGAGGCACTAAGAAGCCGGCGTTTATATAGCGGCGATGCCGGGCAAAGAGAAGAGAGAGCAGCTATGTATGCTGCAGCTGTCACGGGCTGAGCGATTGTTCAGCGATAAGCTAATTAAAATATTTCGTGAATGCGTTTCTCGCTTTTTCGCGGCAGATGCGCGAGCCGCGATAAACGTGACTGAATAGCTTGAACCACTAACTCTCTTTCTCTCTCTTACTACTCGAGTGACGAACGCAATTAGTGTAGTCGCGACTTCTCGCGCGCTCCGCGTCTGCGGATCGCCTGCTCAGTGTAATCGCTGGGTATCTTGCTATCCTACTTATGTTATATCGACGCTATCGATAATTTATTCGATCCTGCAGTACCTTATCGTTTAGTTTTCCTTTCTATGTCAACTCTACTGTACTAATGTACTAGAGAAAGTGTTATTATTGCAATACGCAATTGTTTTTAATGGGAACTCGTTAATGTTTAAATTGTAATGAGCGCGCGAGCGTAACGGGTAGAAAAGAGCTAAATTAATTTAGCTTAGTACGCGTTTCTACTCGTCACTCTTGCGCTTAAGTAACCCTAATGCTCTTGTGTAAACAACCGCATAAGCTTTGAGTGTAAAATTGCTTGCCTGTTAAGGCAACTGTTAAAACTTGTTAAAAAAAGATAGGGATGTTACCGTTAAAAATGTATTTAAACTTGCAAGTGCAATATTTTATGAATTTTCGTCTGGACCACGTGTAATTTGGTCAATTTAATTCTGATTAAAGAAATCGTCTTTTTGGAGATGTTTCTAGAAAACTATGCTTCAGCTTGCGGCCTTGTAACAATACACTCGACGCTGTAGATTTCATCTCTAGTTTTTTCTATAGTAAATACACGACTTTTTTGGAGCAGCACGGTGGTAATGGTGTACAGATTCCAAACAAATACCATACGTAGCGAGCGTGTGTTCTGTTGCTGCTGTTTCCTCTCCATCGTAACTTTTCAAAGCTTGGGATACGTTATGTGTTAGCCTATTCACATAAACGCTGCTATGATATTGTAGGAAAAGAATAATCTTGGTAATTATCAAACTATTTAAATTGTGAATACGAGTTAACCTATTGCTATAAGAATCATGCAAAATCAATTTAAGACGTAAATTAACAAGAAAACTGAACGTTAGCAGTGTGACGAGGGTTTATTGTTGATTTATTAGTTTTATCCTCGAGTATTGAATTTGTTTACGTCCGAAAAAGGTGACGGGTTATAGCGTTGGCGGCGGTGGCGGTAATGGCGCGACGCCGTTGCGGCGCGCGCAAGCGGCCATCGGCAGCTGAGTCATTTTTTAAAAGTAGCACTCAACTTACTGCCTTATGTCGACGGCTGCAAGAGCGTAACCTAAAACAGCGCAGCTGCCAAAAGCTGGAAAAGAGAGAGAGAGAAACGCAGAGAGACGAGAAAGAGGAGGAGAGTGAAAGGAAAGAAAAGAGAGGCACAGCCGAAGAAAGGGAAAAAGAGCGAGAGTGTAAACTTGACTTTCCTACGTGTAATCTGTTGTATACAACCCGAACGAAAAAAACGATATGTTTAAACAATGTTCGTTCAAACTCATTGTTTGACGTTTAATTTTAAAATGTCTGCCAAATTGTCAAGCTGTGAAGTCACTATAGATCAAGAGCTGCAACGAAACCTCCCCCTTTGGTAGCTTTTCGCCGAGATAAATCGTTGGGAAAAAGCAGAACGTTCGTGAGCTACACGTCGCATTAATACGGTAATCCTAAGAGCGGCGCTTTCAAGACGATCCATCAACGCTTGAATGATACACAAGCGGATTGGAAAAACGTCGCTTTTTTTTCCTCTCCTCGACGTCCAACTGTTATAGCTGCGCTTGGGGAATTTTGGTATAAGGACAATTCGAATACGAAACTTTTCATCTTGGCCAAACGTTAAAGCGAACGAATAGGGAGGTATATAAAAGAAAAGAGCGGCGTTCTCTCTCGGGCGAAATCGCCTTAAAAACCAAGGACTTGCAAATACGATGGGAGACGCTAATATTTGATCTGCTGAATACTTGGGGAAAAAATGGACATTGTTCCGCGGACTGGTTTATTTAAATCTCCTCTTTTTCTGTCTCGCTATGTGTATCTATAGGTGTATGTATATACAGGCTAGATACGTATATAGATACAGATCGTCGGAGGTCAAAGACGACGGTTTGCAGAACAGCTGGGAATAAGCGCGCGTATGCGGTGTGTCCAGGCGAGTGCGCGCGGCTCAGCTGACTTTAATTTTGAGAAAACAATTCGCGATATACACGTATATATAGATGTGCGAACCACGCGCGCGCTACACGCGACAGATGGTTGGCGGACGCGAAAGAGCCGTTGCTCCCATTAGACGCCGACTGTATACGTGTATACATATATACCTTTGGCAGTTGCAATTAAAACAGGTTGCTCGCCCGACTAGACCCAATTGAAACAAATTCATAATTTAACAATTTTATTCGCCTCGCTTGTTTTCACTTTCGACTAGTACGCATGTGCATATTCGAAATTTCAAACGATGAACAGCCGAGAACGAAAAACGATGAAAAAAAAACGAAAGGCGGAGGAAAAAAAGCGAAAGTTCGATTATTTCGCAGACAATGCGTGCGCATAAACAAAGACAGCTCGGGCATTGTGGACTAGTCTGCGCGCTAGATAACAAAAAAAAAATGATGAGATGAGAAATCTTAGTTGTGGATGGGAGGGAGGGGAGAGCGCAGGCTGGTCGGGATTGCATCGAATCGATTTAATGCTGGGAATTTGGATCGCATCGCGTTTCCAGCCTGCACAAGGGCCTAACGATAGGAAAGAATAATAATTTTGAATTATCCCCGCATCAACGATCGGAATTGATGGCCTCGGAGAGATGCGCGCATACACACACAGACACATAGGCTCGCTTGACATGTTACTGGCAGTCTGAGCTCTCCAAGCTCCAAGCTTCACGCTCATTATGCCAGTGAGTCGCGTCTGCGCGCATTATTACTTCGATGCCCTTACACTCTGCTACGCATCTCCCTCTCTCCCTGCGCCGGCCCGTCGACTCTTCGCTGCTAAATTTTTAACCAACGAATGTTCTTTTCGTTTTTAATTCGACATTGTCTCTCGTAATTTTGAATTTTGAAAATTCAGTTATCGACAAATTAGTCACACGTTGTTTTATTAATTTTCCGCAATATGCATTTACGGTAAATTCAAGGAAAAAGAGGGGGTTAATTACAAAGGATAAAAAATGTATAAAATACCGAAGATACGTATATTTAAAAAAGAAATTTTACGTTTATTTCTGGAAGACTCCACGAGTATACACGATCGGACGAAATATCATAATTGTTGAAAAAAAAGGTAGCATTACCAGGCTCGCTATGGCAATAGCGAGGAGTTCTGGACTACCTTCGGCCTAACGGCTTTAATAATTATTTTTACAACGTTTCCGAGTATAGGCGAGCGAGAGAGCGCGTGTGTGTATGAGAGAGAGAACGCGGGCGGTCGGACAAACGCGTGCGTTTCTCGTCGGTCTCGCTTGGGCGCCTTGCAGCTGGCTCGTTCCAACCCCGTGACATAAGGGCGGCCCCGCGCGCTGCTGCTGCGGCTACTGCATGTGAACGGCCGGCGGCGGGTTCGTGCGCGCAGGATGCCGACCTTTTTCCATTTCAACAACACCTCGGCTTGCCCGGCGCGCCTTCGCCTCCTTACTTCCTTCGCGTTCTACTTTAAACTCATTTTTATCCTTCTCCTTTTTTTTATAAAATTAAAAAAAATATTTTTAAATTAAGTTTTACTGTTAGTCAAAATTAATTATGCGTTATGCTTGAATGTTCTAAAATTACCATTTAATATCTTGGGTTGTAAAGGTTTAAGTAACTGCTGTTAGAATTAATTTAAAATTTGAATATTGTAATTTTGATGCTAGATTCCATCGTAAAAAATTAACTGAAATTTTTGAATATTTTTTTTTAATTTTATGCGAACGCACACGCACACGATTGCAAATTCAAAGTCAAGTCATTCGCCCCATATTGATATGTATCAACTCCACATGCATATGAATACACGTACGGATAATAGGTTATAAGTATACTCAAATAATTGACTCGAACATAAAAGAAAATTGTACATGTGTACTTCGGAGCCAGACGAGCTGAGGTACTAATCGACAGGTGCTCATTGCAGGCCTTACAAGTTAGCGAGACAGTCTCTCAAATATAATAACGCTATATTCGTCCCTAACAACGAGTTACTTTTATATTACTATTTAAATTGCAAAAACAAACAAGCCCAATGTCTCCTATGATAAATCTATTCTTAAGTCTTTTAGCATTCATTTAAGCATATCTCATCAATGATACCTGTAAATATCGAAGCAAATGCATCAACAACCGAGCTACTATGGCTATCTTCACGTACACAAATTAACGTGGCTTTGATAAACGAGTTACGTATAGAATAAAAGATGTGCGTGGGGGGTATAGAGAGGCCACGTGGAAAGCCGAGCACGTGGTCGTATTATTGTTTTGCTATGTAACGGGCAACTTGTCCCGAGCGAGAAACTGTTCGATGGCCTAGTGCAGGCGGGATTTTGGAGGGTCAGACACCCCTGTGGATAGTCCGACCCTCCAGGAGGGATTTCATTCATGTCCCCAATGGAGAGTGGGAGCGGTGGAATGAGAGAGGGATAACGCTCCCTCTCCCTCTCTTCATCCCCACCATTATTTCGATCGCCCCTCACACAATCCCTCCGCGATTCTGTCCCTCTTTTCCCTCAAATCAGTCTTCCCTATTCTGTTTATGTATATATGTATTCAACGCGCTAAAGAGAACCAGAGCTCTATTCGTATCAGTGGGCTTACGACGGATAACTGATCATCAGCAATGTTTACGGAAAATTTCGTTTATCATCCTTTTAACACGATCACTGGAACCCTAAAGTAGATCGAAATCGCTAAATTCTTGACCTGTGCATTATCGGTTTAAAATCTAAGAAAATGCAAAAACGAAGGAGAAATAACGTCGTGCGAATCGAGGAAAACGCAATGAAAAATGAAATTGGCTATCATGGGCATAGAGTATATCGGTGTTCAGTATCACCAGGTGTAGCCGAGGATACGCGAGTCCCTTGAGTTTACCCTTTCCACGTTATGAGCGTAGCATATAGGCGAGGGTGTGGCCCGTTTCCACATAATTAAGCACAAGGGTCTGCCCTTTTTCGAAAGCCCTCTCCCCCCTCTGTCCACTTTTGAAATCAGCTTGTCGACGAGTTTCTCCCCTCCATCCTATACTTGTTACAGTGCACCTCGCTATTTCTTTCAAGCGACTAAAAATCTCGTGGCCGGCACGAGCCAGATGAAAAGAAGAAACATTAGACGGAGAAGAAGGAGGCGAAAGAGAGGGAAGGACTTGCCGCCGGCAACGGTAGCGATCGCTGGTATTATGCCTCTTATGCAACCAATCCCTTCTCGCTAAACCGACATTTAAGAAGCTCACGCACAAGCTCCTTTCACCTACGTCTTCCTTCTTCCTTTTCAACTGATCTCTTTTTTCCCCTTTACTGTTTCACGAAAAGAAATGTAATCGTTTAAAGGACTATTTGTTTCGATGTTAAAGTACCATTACTACAATAATTATTGTAATGTTGTTATAAAATTTTGTAAAATATATGCATTATCAAATTTAGTACTAGGTTCAGATGAATTAAAAAAATGTTGATTGCATCGAAACTAAAGAATCATTAAGAATGGCAGAATTGCAGCGCTACGGCGAAGCATGCAAACGTCAATAGAAGAAGAGAGTGGGCGATGAAATCCATGACAGGTCGACACTGACGAGGCCTGGATATATACATACAATAGAGGGGAAGAGTGGAGGAGAGCTTTGAGAGTCTCGATCCCCAGAATTTCCGTGAATCCTAGCTGGGGCGGTGAATGGCCAGGAGGGAAAAGCCGAGTGTATGGAGGAAGAGCAGCGACCCTGACCCAGAGAGAAAAGGGAAAGAGAAAGAGCGAGCCATAACAACAGTGATATTGCTACCGAGAGAGAGAGCGGCCTTGCACCTCAGCGCGCTATACGCTTGGCTTCTCTCTCTTTCTCCCTTCCGCGTCAACGACTCGTCCGCGCAACACAATCCAAGCAGTGCTGCTTCTACTGCCTCTGGTTTACATTTAAACGTGCAGCCCTTTCCCGCTACATTACGGCCCAGTATACAGGCGCCGGCAGAGCAGCGAGAGAAAGAGAGAGAGAGAACGAGGGACGTCGAGAGCGGGATTGCCGGCAAACAGACGAAAAACAGGAGGGTCGACGTGCCGAGGGTCCGACCCCCCTCTGGCTCTCTCTCTCTGGCGCCACTCCCCCTCCGTCCCATAGACCCCCCCACACACAGTTCCCTGGTACCTCCGAAGAGAGAGAGCTCCCCCTGGCCCACGTGCCTTCATCAAAAGCCTCATGTTAATTGGCTCGTAATAGCGAGAGAAGGAGAACGTAAGCAGCCGGCGAGGAGTAGCTGTCTTTTACTGCACCACAACACTCGTCATCGGCAAGAGCGAGAGGAGGAGGAGCGCGGTGCTCGAATCGAGATATCGGCGCGGCCTCATCATCGCGTGCCCCTGTTGTATACACGCCTCTCTTGCGGCTTTCGGTATAGAGCGCTAAAACGATGCGCGGCAACAGCTGGCAAGCTTCGTCTCACTCGATCTTCCATGTACCAAGTAGCATCTTGTGTATATATACGCGAGCTGAATTCCCGAAGAAAAAGAGAACCGCCCATTTATTTATTCATTGAGCTCTTTCTCTCGGGGCTCGATTCAATCATCCTTATACACTCGTGATCTACATATGATCATCGGCTGCGTTTTTTTTTTTTTCAAATGTTCAATCAACCTTCATAAAGTCCCTCGTAAAATTTGCTCGTTTCCCTCGCGAATGTCGTATGTAGAGCGAGAAGCGAGAGAGAGGAAGAAAGAAACGTTGGGTCATCCGTGACGTTTTGCCGCGCGAAACTGGGATAATCTCGAGACTCGTTTCCAAGAGCGAGAGCAAGAGAGGGAGGGGTCAAGGTCCCGAGGATACCGTCAGCGCCAGTCCGACTAGCCGTTACGATCGTCCCGCGTTTATATAGAGAACGAGCTCGCTAGAAAGAGAGGGAGAGCGAAGAAAGACAGAAAGAAAGAGAAGTCCGGTTGTGTGTGGCCACGTGCTCCGTTGGGCTCGCACGCGAGCGATGACCGCACACGCGTGTATATATACATGTATTTGCCGCAGGCGGACTTTGTGGGCCTCGGCGAAACTTCTTTGCCGCTCTACTCCCTCTCTCGCTCTGCTTTTCGCGACTACGTCCGTCTGCCTTTTTTGCTCACCTTACCATCTAGACCTCTTCCTACACCCATACAGTTTCGCTTGCTCTCTCTCTCTCTCTCTCTTTCTCTTTCGTGTGATTAGCAGTCAGAATGTGCTCACGTGCTCTTCTCCTCCGACGGCCCTGCTCCTTTTTTTCCCTGCACTTTCGTGCAAACTTGTTTTCGACTAGTTAGAACGTTGTTTCGAGTGCACTGACTCGTAGGCTTTGATTAATTTTCTACAAATGATTGTTAATCCCATCAAATTCGTTTGTTTCAGATTTGAGGATTTTTGCAGAGACGCACGTGATAGTCGAAGATGATAGTATGTATGCAAAACTTGTCTTCTTTCAATTGCATCCTGCAAGCCCGTGTACAGATCGATAAAAGAGCCAAGAACGCTGGCGCGTGTAATTTTTTTTAAAGCATTGCGTGTCCACACTTTTTCGTTCGTTGTCTCTCCTCTCTCTTGGCCTCTCACTCTGTCTAGCTGACTCTTTAGCTCTTCGTCTCCGGCAAGCGTCACTAACTGTCTACTTCCTAAATTAATCTGTAACTTCCGACGCCGCGGCAATCTGACATCCTTTTTATTTTCATTGGCTCGCTCTCTCGCTCATTCGTTCGCTCTCGCTCATTCGTATATGCTCTTCAGACCTCTCTCTCTTTCTCTCTGTCATCGTTGGGGTCCGGTTCCCAGGATTTTTCTATCCACCAGAGCCCGAGAGTCCAAACGATTGACCGAGCCAACTCTAATCAATTTATGCCTCTGCTGCTGCTGCTTGTTGACTCGCACGAGACTTGATACAACAATCATGACCATTACACTGCTGCCCAACAAGCCCGCGTTATCGCTACCCGCTTATGAGCATACAGTCCTTCTCCCCTCCTCTCCTACAGTATTACTGCGACCTAAGGCTTTCATATTCAGTTTTCTCTAATTCTATATACCCGCCTTTAATTAAGTCCAAGTGACATTCTGGTTATTTTATACATGTATACAAGAACTAAAGAATCACGAGGCTCATGCCCCCGACGAGGCGATAAGAAAAAAAAATTGAGAGAGCGCGCGTGGGGGGAGTGGGGGGTGGAGGAACGAAGCAACGGAGAGAACGACAAATTGGCCCGACAGAGCTCGGCGGGTCAGCCATGTGAGTTGAGTGCGGCTTCCGTCGTTCCACGTTACAGGTTCATAAAACCTGTTAACCACTGATTATGTGCGCGCGGGACGTCATAGAGAGTGACCGCGCGCGCAAGCGCTTTGCTTTACTTATATCTGTGCTTGTGTATATGCATGGGCTTTCGCGACGGTGTACTTGAATTATCAGTAATATCGTTTGATAAACAAATTTTTTTTTATTATTTGCTTCTTTTTATTTTTATCAACAAAAATATTATAGGTTCTAATGATTGTAATTAAACACACGTTCCTGATTATACTTATTTATTTTAGTTTTTTTCCATTACATTACATTAAAATAAATAAAAAACTGACAGACATAATAAACTGACGTCATTCTTCGTTAATCATTGATATTTTCTCAAAACTACATTGTGCAAAAGCTTCCAAAAAAACCGTTCAAACTCGAGCCAACGATACTAAATTCAACGTGTCTCGTGCGTTAGTGTAGAATTTCGAGTTCGTCTGCACCAACGTATCAGCGAGGAAACGTTTAAAACTTTGAGATAAACTGATCGAAATGATGTACGAGTGCGCAAGCCTAATCAAGAGACGAGCAGATACGCAGAGACGATGAAACAAAAAAAAAAGAACACATAAGCTGAGCCACAGATGCAGTAAGCAGATATAGGAAGGAAGGAAGTTCGTTGCATGTTCGTCCTCAACACGAGCTTGCGCATGTGAGAGCGTTTTCGGTTGATCTGTAGATCTTATGCGGGACGGGCTCCTAGACTCGTGCCGATGCATAATGCAGCGACGCCGAGAGAGTAGACGACGAGGCGCTTATCGGCCGGCGTGCAGGCGCGCAATGCCGTGAAAAAAAATAGCAGCAGCCCCGCGTCGCGAATCGAATTTATGGAAATCGCCTCGGCAGAAGCTCACGCGCTGAAAGTATAATTGGCCAGATGGTTGAGACGGCCAGGCTGACAGGCTGCGCACGCACTGAATGGAAGATCGACGAGCGGGGGACACGCTGCAGCGACGAATTTAAGAAATTATAAGCGTTCGGGATACATTTATGTATACATGTGCTGCAGCGATGAGTGCTCGGTCTCTATTAGCAAGTTTCGCCTCTTCCTCTTGCCGGCACGCCTGTCTGGTAAGCATTGAGCTAAGGAGGATTCGAAGCCTTCAGGGATAGCTGCTGGGCGTCGACAGTGTCTATACACAGGATGTTGCGCTCGGATTGCATCGCTCGTGCAGGAAGGCGTGTACGTGGTGAGAGAAGAAGAAGCAGCAGCAGCTCCAGAGAGAGCATACGTGTATCCAGGCTGTGTATCAATGTATGTCTGTAGGTTAATGCAATTCACTGGGATCTCGTTCGGAGAGTACGCGCGTATGGAGCGCTAAGAGAGAGTGTGCCGGGGAATTGATTGATAGGGCTCTTTTGTTTCAGCGAACGCGACAGATAGCCAAGCTCGCGCTCTTATCGTCGCGCATACCGCCTGAAAGTAATGGCGCTTTTGTATATGTGTATATGAGGACTAGTGCGAGTCACGAGGTTAACAATTGCGGACTGGAAGTTTTGTACGATGCTGAAACAGCGAGCTGTGTGTCCGTGTGTCTGTGATGTCTGTGTGTTTAAGGGCTGTTGAGGATATATAGCGCGCCGAGCGATCGGCAGACGAGCCGTGCGAGGTATATATCAATGGGGCTTCGCGCAAACGCAACTGGTATAATCGTAAAGAGAGAAAGAGAGGGACGAGGCGGACAGGAGGCGGAGGAAGAGAGCGGCAGATGTCCAAAGCTGCGAGTAAGTGAAAAACCGGTCGTGTTGATGTAGCTGCCGTCGCGAATTGCTATAAAAATATATCCGGCATTGTGTGGAAGAGAGAAGGAGAGAGAGAGAGAGAGAGAGAGAGAGAGAGAGAGAGAGAGAGCTGCGACGAGGCCGTAACGGTCGGCCACGACCCGATGCGGAATATGCGAACCGAGAGAGGATAAGAGGGAGCGAGAGCCGGAGACAGACAGGCAGACACAGAGAGAAAGACCATTCACCCTGAAAACCTTTTTTTGATCGAACTACTATTCTCTTCTCGAAATATCTTTTATTTTTGCTTTCTCACTTTTACTGCTTTCTCGCGGCTATACCCACTCGCACGTATACCAGTCTCTTTATCTTCTTCTCTCATTTCCATTTCATTAGAGCACCTTTTCTCCCTCTCCCGAGCGTTTTCAACAAATTTTGCTTTATCCGAATACAAAATCAGCGCTCGATTAAAACGAGCATCCAAAAGAGAGAGATAGGTGTAGCGTGCAAAAAAACTTGTTTCACACACACGGCACGTCAGACTCGCACGTTTGGCTGCTGCTGTTGTACATCTCTTTCATACGCGACTATACGACATGCATTAATTTATCCACGAGAGATTTATCTGTATTCACAAAGAAGAAAATAAAAAAGCACGCACCGAGGAGAAAGAATAAAAAAAAAACGTGAAATGTAGAGTAGCGGTCATTAAAATCGGCCAGGTGTTTCTTTTGTGCTTTGTGCAGTCGGTTACGCCGAGTATATATTTTGCTTGATAATTTATGCAAGCTTCGAAAAATATTACGGTTTATCGATCGCCCCGGTAACTTCCCTTTTTCTTTTCCTTTTTTTTAAATTTTCGTAAAAAAAGAATTTACCATTTTTCTTTGGGAGTTTTTAATCGTTTACGATTTTGTATGTAGAAAATTTCTAATGTCCTTTGAGATAACTGTCAAGGGCTTATCGCATTAAAACTAATCCCTGGCTTATCTTATCTATAAGCACTACTTGAATATGTTTAAAATATACTCATGCTTGTATACGATACTCTTTAATTAAACGAAATTATATACAAAAGAATATAAAAATAATAATAAAAACAAAAATTACACGGGTCAGGGCATCGAATACGCGAAATTTTCGGAATCCCAAGCCTATTGTTACCTTTCGACAGGTTATTATTAAAAAGTGTGATGAGGTCGAGATTGAAGCCCCCGAAATTTCTGTCGAAATCTATAGAGACCGAGTTCAGGCTAGAAAGAACCAAGGGAGTGAGAGAGAGAGGGAGACGGATAGACAGAGAGTTAGCGTCCGGCCTGATTGAGCCCCAGGAGAAAAGGAAACTAATCGCGACAGAGCGTATAGCGTTAAAACTCTCAAAATTATATCCATCCATGCTAGAAGAATCCTCGTTCTCCATTCTCCTTTTAGCTCACTCCTCGCTCTCTCTTGCTCGCTCGCGCTGTATTTATTGCGGTCCTTCCAGCAGCTGCTTCGTAATTCTCAGTGTCTCGGTGATTTCCGAGCCTCCCCTCCCCTGCCCTTCACGCACTATAACCTATCTCTCTTTCTCACTCTCAATCTCTCTTTCCTTCTCTTTTTCTCGCGCGCTCTCTCTCTCTTTTTTCTCTCTCAGGCTTCACCCGTGGAGCTGCGCTCTACGAATCCTCGTAAAAGGAAGTGGATTTCCTCCACACGTGCTTCTCATTTCGCTCCAGATTGTTTCCAAAACTCTAAGCTCTCACATCTGTCAAAAAATTTCATCCGTAACTATAACTTACGTGTATACCCCCCTCCCTTCTTCAACCCCCCGTTCTTCTCTACTGGTCTTGTTCTGGTATTAACTAATTTCTTGTAGGCTTTTTCTTTTACTTCTTATCTCGAAAATTTTATTTCAAAATTTCTGTGTGCCTACCGCAAGAGGCGTATTTTAAAAATGTTAGAAAAAAGCTTTATGACAACTCAAAATTCGAATACAGTTGGAGTTTGAGATTACTGAGGGGACAGGGCAACATATTCGGCTAATCCGATTAATTGGAACGTAAAAAATGTCCCGTGCCATCTGCCATGTTTTCTCGCTCTCGAAACTGCGTTGGCGCGTTCGAAGGAATGAAAGATGGGGAGGGGTGGAAACGGGGGGGAGAGAGAGAAAAATTAAGGAGATTTGAACCAACGCATTTGTGCGATGGCAAAATTGTAATTTTCGAATAATATTTATCAAAAAATGCGTAAATTACAAAATAAATCACGACTTTCTACGTTATCCTGATAACAATCACTCAAAAGAGATATGAAAATTCGTCGAAGAATTTTCCAACGTTGCATCAGTGTAGACGATTCTCGACCTTTTTTTTTCTCCTAAAAGTCACAATAATTCATGTTCGAATTGTAAGAAGGATACGACAGCAGCGGGTAGCTATAGCAACTGTACAAACAAGATGGCCGACAGCTTCCGCCAGGCTCTCTCTCTCTCTCTCTCTCTCTCTCTCTCTCTCTCTCTCTCTCTCTCTCTCTCTCTCTCTCTCTCTCTCTCTCTCCTCTCCCCCACGTATATATAAACGCGCGTGTATATGGGCAACCATAAGCGCGGCGCGCACCGTTTGCTCCGTCTATGCACACGGCATTTGTGCCTGCTGCGAAGCGAATCAAAATTAATTAAAGGCTAACCCCCCTGCGACAGCCGAGAAATAAACCAAATTTTTTTTTGCTTTTTTGTTTCACCGTGAATCGTTGCTTTTTTTCTTCTCGTTTTACACGTATATTGCACGGTATACATTAATCTCGCATAGCTATGAAAATAATTTGCATGTCAGATCAGTCAGTGTTTTTCCTCCCACTTTTTGTTCCATTTATATAAACAACCTTAGCGTCATTTTAGTTTAAATAGCATTAGCAACAATTTATGCTAAGTACTCGTCAAAATTCGTTAGGCTCGCGCCCGTTGGCAAACAAGCCTACAGTTCAAGGCATAAATTTCGACAGACGGCTAAGGCAGCTTGGACTTTTAAGCGGTGCAAAGAAGAGTAAAGATCCCCGATGCATACGATGTGTGGATATTGCAAGTCGCGCATGTACATATGCGTGTGCGTCCCCGTATGCACTGGGGCTGAAAGCCGATTTTCCTTTACGAGTAAAACTAATGGCCATCCGTAATTGGGATTAGCCCTGGGTTTCAGTAGGGGTGCGTTTCGTTGCGGCTATTAGAATTAGAATTGGTGGACTATTGTGATGGAGCACGGGGACACATGGGCTTTTACGGAGGTCGTCGTCGCTCCTGTGGTATAGACTGATTTTACTTGCGCAGCTGCAATTTTCGACTTGGAAACTAGACGCGTTTACGCTTCGATAATTTTTCGGTTTTTATTTCTTGCCAAGTTACGTGGACGGTAAAGAAGAATCTTTGCAAGTTTGATAAGAAGGTTTTTGATGGTTCGACACTAGGAGTTGGAATTAAATTAATATAAATTGTTGAATGCAAAACTGTGTTTTGCAAGATAAATCGAACTTTAGCATTTAATAATTACACGAATAATTTGTGCCCTTTTTGTCGTTGTCGCTGCTGCTGCTAATAAACGCACATTATTGGATCAGTAATTATCAAATGTCTCTGTTCTACAAAAGCCGAGGTCATTACGGACGCTCCAGTAGCTCGATTTAATTCCGCCATATTGCTTTTTCCATCGATTAAACTTCAAAGTCTCTCGGCTCGCAAAAAAGCTTGCGAGATGGAGATAAAGAGATGGGAAAAGGGAGAGAAGAGTTTGAGAATGAGAGAGAAAGTGGCCGCTAAGGAGAGGCAAGCGTCCGAGGGAGTATGATGAGAAGAGAAAAAACCGCTTGATAAAGGTGAAATGCTCGTTAAACGGACAAATTTGCAATAACGCCCTTTCTGCGCTTCAAAATTAATCAGCCGGTGTATATGGTGTACTTGTCGTACAAAGTCAGTTCTTTCTTTAACCTCATAAATTTTTTTTCTACAAACACTTGTCCGAAGAAAGTCGAAACGGCATTATTTTGCACAGTACCAAATGTCTATCCGGTTGTCGTATATAAAAGCCTGATCAAAGCGCTTCTGCCTTAGTTGTGATTATCCTTTATCTCAAGCATACGTACACGTGCGCGTACATTGACGCGCATAGAGAGCGGCAAAGGCTGCACTAGTTTGACCGCCACATTCGCTTACTTGTGACGTCATAATGCATCAGCAATCAGTGGCATTGTCGACATAATTCACGATCCACTGTTGTCTCAGCCGATCCAGCGACTCTATTGTTTAAGAGCATCGTTTTATCCCTTCTCATTTGAATCTCTCTCTTTCTCTTTCCTTACTCTTCGATTCTTCTCTCCGACAACCTTTCGATCTTTTTTCCCCCCCATCCTTATTATATATGCCCCTTTGCTCGTCCTTTTTTTGCTTCGGCTTTCTTTCTCTCTCTTTTTCTCTCTGTCGCTTTTTTCTTTAAATACAAGCATGCAATTTATTTAACTCTTCTATTCTCCGTCTACAATTTTCCCATTTGTTTATTTTAGATCAATAAAATAAAATATTTGACCCAAAATTACTTTTAAGAAATCCATATATGTTTCTTCAGAAAATTGTAGAATTTTTTTCAAAACCGTTTAACTTATTCTATCAGCTCAGCTTGTCTGCGATTAATCGTAGAATAGTAAAAAGAGGAAAAAAAAGTGCACTGAGAAAACACATATTATAATTTTTACAAATATTCTAGTAAAAATTACAATAGTCCATAGCAGTGCTCGGATATACTTACATTCTTGTGATTTT